>VHKM01000339.1:72500-123637 GCA_007210695.1 Neogobius melanostomus | reverse complement strand
GTCTAAAGCTAACTCAAAAGTTGGGTCTTCGAGCTGCTCTTAAATACATGAACCCGTTCTCTGTGTCCTTGGTCCTCCTCAGTCGTTCCAGAGGTGAGGGCCGTAATACTGGAAAGACGCCTCGCCGTGAGTCTTTCTGTTGACTTTAGGATAACTAGGAGACCCCTGCCGGAGGAGCGCAGGGACCGCGAAGGCTCATAAGGTAAAAGCAGTTCTGAAAGATAAGAAGGACCAAGGACCATTAAGACATTTAAAAACCATTAAAAGAACTTTAAAATCGATCCTGAAACACACGGGGAGCCAATGCAGTGACTCTAAACCGGGTGTGTAATGTGGTCCCGCCTCCTGGTCTTCGTCAGGACACGAGCTGCTGAATTTTGTAAAAGTTGTAAACCTGAGATACTCTTTTTGGGAAGACCAGAGAGCAGGCATTACAGTAGTCGATACGACTGATGATAAAAGCATGCATCAGCGTCTCCGTGTTGGCCCGAGAGAGAATGGGCCGGACTCTGGCTATGTTCTTTAGATGGTAAAACCTATCTTTGTGATATTCTTAATGTGTGGAATAAAAGTCAGCTCAGAGTCAAAAATCACACCCAGGTTCTTCACCTGTGAGGAAGGATTAAAAGACAATGACTGTAGTTTGGGTAAAAGTTTCTCTCTCTGGGCCTCAGGACCGATGACTAAAACTTCAAGTAGAACTTCAATCTGCAACAAGAAGAAAGAGAGTGAGACAAATAAATGAGTAAAGGTTTTATTTCTTTTTTTTTCTCATTTATTCATTTGTTTCAGGCAATGGGCAACAAAAGAAGAATATACAGTATGTAAGAAGATGATCCATTTCTACCTGAAAGGGAGTGGGAAGAAGATAATTGATTTTAATCCCACCCCCAGGTCCTCACACACATTCAGCTTCACTGTTACTTTGTTCAAGGATTATTATTATATCATGGTGGCGTTACCACAGGTAACAATCATTATTACATTGCAACAAACTGTATACAAACATGTAAGGAGAATTTAACAATACCAACAAGGTAATGGACAATATACCAGTAATAGTAAAAGACAAATTAAACCAACGATGGTAAAGAAACATTGAGCTCTTGTTAACACTATGAGACAACAGCAATTTAAATGAAAGATGTTTTATTGAACAGCTGAAATAATCAGAGCAGTTATTTAGAATTTCTGAAGAGATCCTGGGTCTGTGTATCGTCAATTTTCAATTTGAAGCAACAATGGAATGACCCAGAAACGTCTGCTTTGAGCATTTTTCATTTCATTAAAAGAAAAAGAAAAATTCACTTAAGCTCAACACAGACCAGAACACAGCGCGCCGCGGCTCGTCCTCTGACGCACGTCTATGTGGGATTTCAACACAGGAGCGTCACGGCACTTCAGAGGCTTTACTCAAACCGTGCGGGGCTTTACACACGTGTTTTATACATTCATCATGAATAAAGAAGACACGTATGTGCGTGTTACAGAGAGTGTTGTGCTCTTCTTCTTTTCTGTCGCCACTAGATGGAGCAGCTGTAGATGAGACATGAAGAAGACTCAGGTGAAGGGTTTTAAGTTTTTAAATAAAGTCAAATCCTACATTCCCCCAAATGAACTTGAAAAAGTGGTACATGCCCTCATTAGCACTCGCTTAGATTATTGCAACGCCTTGTACTGTGGTTTGGACCAAGCGTCCATAAAGAGGCTGCAAATGGTCCAAAACGCAGCGGCCCGTTTGTTGACCGGCACCAGACGACGGAGCACATCACACCTGTGCTCGCTCCCTGTCTGTCACAGAATCCATTTCAAGATGCTTTTTATTACTTTTAAATGTTTACATGGCTTGGCACCATTGTACTTGTCTGAGCTCCTGTCTGTCCATGCCCCGTCCAGAGCACTTGGCTCAGCTGACCTGCTCCTTCTGGATGTGCCCAAAACACACATGAAAACCAGAGGAGACAGAGCTTTTGTGGCTGTTGCCCCCCGGCTGTGGAACGGTCTGCCCCTCAGTATCCGCTTGGCCCCGACTCTAAGCAGTTTTAAGTCCTCCCTTAAAACCCACCTGTTTGCTCAGGCTTTTCAATAAGTCGAGCTGTTTCTGTTTTTTCTGTTTCATTGTTCTTGATGTTTTATTATGCCCTGTTATTCTTTTGTTTAGTTTTTTTATCCTTTTTATGTGAAGCACTTTGGGCAGCTGTGGCTGTTGTAAATGTGCTATAGAAATAAACTTGACCTTGACCTTGACCAAGGGTTCAATGTTCTCCTTAACCTCTTAACCCCCGGCTTAACTGAGCTTTACCCAAATCTAAAGCTTCAAAGAAAAGCATCAAAATAGCCACGAAAAACCAGGATGTAAATGCAACAAAAACACAGTAAAGAAGTGACAAAAACACAACAAAAAAACGACGAAAAATGCGACTTTATACAGTGGCTCATTTTGAAATGTCATTGTTTGCATCAGTCAATTGTACAGTGTTGAGTACTGTATACTGTGATACTGTTGATACTGTGATACTGTGATAACTGTGATATCTGTGATACTGGCGGTATCTGCGATACTGTGATATTGTGATACTGAGATACTGTGAATTACTGATAACTGTTGATACTGTGATACTGTGTGTGATACTGCGTACTGTGTATGTGATTACTGTGATATGTGAGACTGAGATACGTGATACTGTGATACTTGTGATACTGAATCTGTGGTACTGCGTACTGCGATACTGTGATACTGTGATACTGTGATACTGAGATACTGTGATACTGTGATACTGTGATACTAATACTGTGTATACTGTGATACTGTGATACTGGTGATACTGTGGTACTGCACGGTATGCGGATACTGCGATCTGCGATACTGATACGGGAGATACTGTGATACTTATACTGTGTATGGATACTGTGATACTGGATACTGTGATACTGTGATACTGTGTACTGCGGTACTGCGATACTGTATACTGTGATACTGTGATACTGAGATCTGTGAACTGGTGGATGTACTTGTACTGTGTACCTTTTTTTTTTAATTTTACCATGTGATTCTGTGATCTGTATACTGCGGTTACTGTGATACAACCTGTGATACTTGTACTGTGATACTGAGATACTGTGATACTGCGGTACTGAGATTACTGTGATACTGCAGGTACTGCGATACTGCGATACTGTTGATACTGTGGTACTGAGATACTGTGATACTGCGGTACTTGATTACTGTGTACTGAGGTACTGTGATACTGTGACTGTGATACTGTGATCTTGATACTGATTGTGATACTGCGGTTCTGTATACTGTCGGTTACTTGATACTGAAGTACTGAGATACTGTGGTACTGTTGATACCTGTGATACTGTGATACTGTGGTACTGTGTGATACTGTGGATACTACAGTATAAATACTGCGGTTACTGTGTACTGTGTACTGTATTATGTGATACTGTCGATACTGATGTACTTGATACTGCACGTTTATGAGTACTGTGAATGCGGCTACTGCGCTCTGCGAACTGAGATACTGTGGATACTGTGATACTGTGGGTATACTGTGATACTTGTGATACCTGTGATACTGTGATACTGTGGTAACTGTGATACTGTGATACTGTGGGTTAACTGCGGTACTGTGATACTGTGATACTGTGATACTGTGATCTGTGGTCTGGTATGTGATACTGTGATACTGTGATACTTGATACTGTGTACTGTGATACTGAGATACTGTGATACTGCCGTTGAGTACTGTCGGTACTCGGTACTGCGTACTGCGGTACTGCGGTACTGCGGTCTGTATACTGTGGTACTGCGTACTGCGATACTGCGATACTGCCGTGTACTGGGTACTGCGATCTGCGATACTGGATACTGTGGATCTTGTTGATTTTACTGAGATATGTGTACTGTGTACTGTGTACGTGATACTGTGGTAACTGTGATACTGTGGTACTGTGGTCTGCGTACTTGCGGTAACTGCCGATACTGCGTACTGGCGTGCGGTACTGCGATACTGCGGTATCTGTGAATACTTGTACTGCGTACTGCGATTATCCGTACTGTTGTTTACTGTGCGTCCTGCCGTACTGCGTACTGATACTGTGTCTTTGATCTGAGATCTGTGAACTCGGTACTGAGATACTGTGGGTATGTGGTACTGTGGTACTGTGTACTGAGATACCTGTGGTACTGTGATACTGTGATACTGTGATACTGTGATAACTGCGGTACTTTTGATACTTTGTGGGGATATTTTTATTTGTGTTTGATATGCGTCTGCGATACCTGTGATACTTTGATTACTGTGATACTGAGAACTGTTGATACTCGGTCTGTAATACTGTGATCTGCGGTACTGAGATACGTGGTACTGTGATACTGTGATAACTGTGATAACTGTGGTACTGGTGGTACTCGCGATACTGTGGTGATGTGATTTCATTTTCGATACTGTGTACTGTGGTAACTTGAGGTACTGTTGATATCAAGGTCTGCATATGCCGTACTGCGATACTGCGATACTGTGATACTGTATACTGTGATACTGTGATCTCACTGTATGTGCTATGTTGATACTGTGATACTTGATACTGTGTATGGGTCTGTGATACTGTGATATGTGTACTTGATCTGTGAGTACTGAGCTACTTATACTGCGGTACTGATGTACTGGGTACTGCGGTACTGCGATATTGCGGTCTGCGGTATGCCGGTACTGTTCACTGTAGTACTGCGATATGCATATGCCGACTGCAAGGTACTGCGATTATGCGATCTGAGTCGTGTACTGTGATATGAGGATCTGTATCTTGTACTGTGGATCTTGTTAGATATTGAACTGTGATACTTGGTAGCTGTGAATACTGTGATACTGCGGTACTGCGATACTGCGATTACTGCGGGTACTGTTGGTACTGTGATACTGGATACTGTGATCTGTGGGTACTGCGATTACTTGCAGTACTGCGGTTACTGCATACTGCGATACTGCGATACTGTGTACTGGTGGATACTGTGTACGTGATACTGAGATACTGTGTCGTGATACTGCGGTACTGAGATACTGTGGGTATGTGGTACTGTGGTACTGTGTACTGAGATACCTGTGGTACTGTGATACTGTGATACTGTGATACTGTGATAACTGCTGTACTGTGATTACTGTGGTACGTGATACTCTGGATACTTGATATCGTAGCGTTACTGCGTCTGTGATCTGTTATGAGGATACTGTGATACTGTTGTACTGATACTGTGGTACTGTGATACTGTGATACTGTATACTTGTGGTACTGTGTACTGCGATACTGTGGTACTGTGATACTGTGGTACGTGGTACTGTAATACTGTGGTACTGTGGTACTGGATTGTTACTGTTGTTCTTGGGTCTGTGATACGTGATACGTGGTTACTGTGATACTTTCTGTGATTACTGCGTACTGTGGTACTGCATACTGTAATACTGTGATACTGTGATACGCGGTACTGCGATACTGCGGTACTGGTGATACTGTGATACTGAGATACTGTGATACTGTGATACTGTGGTACTTGTGATTACTGTTACTGTGATACTGCCGGTATGAGATTATGTGTACTGTGATACTGTGAATCTGTTGGTACTGTCGTACTTGTCTGTTGCTACTGTGTTCTGTTCCTGGTACGTGATTACTGTGATACTACAGTATGATACTGCGGTACTGTAATACTGTGATACTGCTGATACTGAGATACTGTAATACTGTGATACTTGCCGGTACTGTGATACTGTGATACTGTGATATGAGATCTGTATACTGTGATACTGTGGTACTGTGATCTGTGGTACTGTGATACTGTCGTTTACTGTGGTAGCTGCGGTTACTGACGTACTGCGATACTGCAGGTATGCGTGCGGGACTGCGTACTGCCCGGTTGTGTATACTGTGGTCTGTGGTACTGCGTATGCGTACTGCGATACTCGGTATGCGTGCCGGTACGCGTTATGCCGGTTACTGTGTACTGTGTCTGTGTACTGCGGGTACTGTTAATTCTGTGTTACTGCGTACTGGATCTGTGTCTGTGTACAGTGAACTGTGATACTGTGATACTGTGGTACTGTGATACTGTGGTCGTGGTACTGCGGTACTGCGGTCTGCGATACTGCGTACTTTGCGTGCGGTACTGCATACTGTGTCTCGGTCTGTGATACTGTGTACTGCGTATGCGATATGCGTGGTACTGTATCTGTGTACTTCGGGTACTGAGTACTGTCGTCTGTGTATTTGGTACTGTGGTCTGAGATACGTGGTTACTGTGGTATGTGATACTGTGATATGTGATATGCGGTACTGGATTACGTGTTACTGTGATATGTGATACTGCCACATGGTACTGGTACTGCGATACTGTGCCTACTGTGTCTGGATCTGCCGGTATGAGATACTCATCTGTGATACTCGGTACTGAGATTACTGTGGTTACTGTGGTACTGTGGTACTGTGGTCTGAGATCCGTTCGGTACTGTGATATGTGCTCTTGATACTTGTGATACTGTTGATTCTGTGTTACTGTGATACTGCAGGTATGCTCTGCGATACTGTGTACTGTGATACATGGATTACTGTGCTACTGTGATCTGTGTACTGTGATACTGGGTACTGTGATACTGTGGATACTGTGATACTTGATACTGAATACTGTATACTGAGATACCTGAGTATGAGATTACTGAGATACTGTGATACTGAGATACTGAGATACTGAGAGATACTAAGATACTGTGATACTGAGAGATGTGATACTGTATACGTCTGATACTTGTGGTACTGAGATACTGTGTCTGGCGTATGTATCTGCGGTATGCTCGGATACTGTGATATGTGTACCTTAATACTGTGTACTGTGCTACTGCTTATGCGGATTATGTGATCTGTGATACTGTGATACTGTGTACTGTTCTAGATACTGTGTATGTGATACTTGTATACTGTGTACTGTGATACTGTGATACTGTGATAACTGAGATACTGTGATATCCTGCGGTACTGAGAGTAACTGTGTACTGCGGTACTGCGATACTTTGGCGAATACTGCGATACTGCCGGTCTGCGATATGCGGTTACGCGGTACTGCGTACTGCTGGTATGCGATATGTGATACTGAGATTATGTGATACTGTGAACTTGGATACTGTGATACTGTGATACTTATACTGTGATACTGAGATACGCTGATACTGTGATACTGAGATACTGTTGATCTGTGATACTGTTGATACTGAGATACTTGTGATACTGTGTACTGCGATATGATTTAGAATACTGTGATACTGCGATACTGTGATTACTGTGGTATGAGATACTGTATACTGTGTATGGTAATACTGTTGATACTGTCGTACTTGTGGTACTGTGATATGTGATACTGCGGTACTGAGTACTGTCATGCGTACTGCTAGCGATACTGCGGATACTGCGATACTGCGGTTACTGCATTCTGCGGTATGCGGTACTGCGGTTACTGCGGTATGCGAATACTGCGTCTGAGTACTGTTACTGTTGATACTGAGATACTGTGATACTTGTGTACTGTGATACTGTGATACTGAATACTGTGATACTGTGATACTGAGATACTGTGATACTGTGAACTGAGATACTGTGATACTGTGATACTGTGAATACTGAGATACTGTGAACGTTATACTAGCGATACTGAGGGATACTGCAGTACTGCGATACTCGTACTGCGATACTGAGATCTGTATACTTGTACTGTGATTACTGTGATACTGTAATACTTGATACTGTGGTACTGCGGGTTACTGCGATACTGCGGGTCTGTGATTTCGTGATTACTGAGATACTGTGATACTGTGATACTGCGGTACTGCGTACTGCGATACTGTAATACTGTGATACTGTGTACTGCGGTACTGCGCTACTGCGGTCTGTGATACTGTGATATGGGGTATGTTTTACTGTGATCTTGTACTGTGATCTATGTACTGTGAACGGTACTTGATATGTAGGTACTGTGATACTGTCGCGTACTGTTGGATAATGCAGGTACTGCCAGGTATGCGTCTGTCCGTCTGTGGCTACTGCGGGTACTGCAGGGTACTGTGATACTGTGATACTGGGAGCTGCGCAGTCTTGGAAATACTGTGGTCTGTGCATACTGTATACTGTGTTACTGTGTACTGTGATACTGCGGTATGAACGTACTTGGTCTGTGTACTTGTACTGTGTTACTGTGGTACTGTGATACTGTGGATACGTTAATCTGCCGGTACTGTAATACTTGTGGACTTGATACTGAGTACTGTATTACTGTGTTACTGCGTACTGTGATACTTGTGATATGTCGAACTGAAGATACTGTGTTACGGTACTGTAGGTACTGTGGTCTGTGGGTACTGGATACTGTGGTACTGTGGTCTGCGTACTTGCGGTAACTGCCGATACTGCGTACTGGCGTGCGGTACTGCGATACTGCGGTATCTGTGATACTGTGTACTGTGGGTACTGCCCGGTACTGCGTATGCGATTCTGCCTGGGTCTGCGTGCATGTACTGCGATACTGACGGTACTGTGTTACTGTGGACTGTCGATCTGCGGCTACTGTAAATACTGTGATACTGCTGATGAGATCTGTGCGGTACTGTGATACTGTGATTCCTTTGGTACGTGGTACTGTGTCTGTTCGGTATGTGACTACTGGTTTGGCTACGTGTGGTACTGTAGGTCTGTATACTGTGCTTACTTGCGGTACTGAATACTGTGTACTCGACGGCGGTTAACTGTGATACTGTGTCTGCGATCTGCGTACTGCCCGGTACTGTAAATACTGGTGATTACTGCGGTATGAGTTACTGTGGTACTGTGGTCTGTGGTACTGTGGATACTGTGGTACTGTGGGTACGTGGTACTGGTGGTACTGTGGTACTTGTGAACTGTGGTACTGTGATACTTGGTAGCTGTGAATACTGTGATACTGCGGTACTGCGATACTGCGATTACTGCGGGTTACTGTGGTACTGTGATCTGTGGTTACTGTGTTACTGTGTACTCGGTACTGCACGGCTTACTGCGGTACTTGTGTACTGTGAAAATTGTGGATTTTTTTTTGATACTGTGCTGTACTGTGGTTACTGTATACTTGCGGTACTGCGTTACTGGCGGGGTTTACTGTGGGTACTGTGATACTGTGCATACTTGTGGTACTGTGGATACTTGTGATCTGTGGGTATGTGTACTGTGATGACTTAGGCTAACTGTGATACTGTGGTACTGTAGGTCTGTGGGTATGTTGTACTGTGCTACTGTGGTACTTGGTACTGTCGGTACTGTGATACTGTGATACTGCGTTTTGCTGGTATGCGATTACCTGGGTACTGTGCGGTACTGTGATCTGTGATCTGTGATATGTGTACTGCGATACTGTGGTACTGTGATACTGTGGTACGTGGTACTGTAATACTGTGATACTGCAGTACTGTAATACTGTGATACTGCGGTACTGTGATACGTGATACTGCTGATATGTGTATCGAGATACTGTGATCTTGTACTGTGTAACTGAGATACTGTGATACTGTGTACTGTGGTATGTGATCTGTGGTACTGTGGTACTGCGGTCTGAGATACTGTATACTGAGATACTGTGATATCTGAGATACTGAGATACTGTGATACTGAGATACTGAGATACTGAGATACTGAGATACTGTGATGCTGCGCGTATGATGATCTGTTGGTTACTGTGTTGTGGTCTTGTGTCTGTGGTACTGTTGGTACTGCGATACTGTGGTACTGTGATATGTAGGTTTACTGTGTACTGTATATGTGATACTGCCAGTACTGTCAATCTGTATACTGCGGTCTGTGATACTGTGATTACTGCGATACTGCGACGGGCTACTGTAATACTGTGATACTGCGGTACTGAGATCGTGTCGGTACTGTCCGGTACTGTTGGTACTGTGGTACTGAGGTACTGTCGGTACTGTGATTCTTTGATACTGTGGATACTTGTGATTATGCGGGTTATGAGATACGTGTCGGTACTGTTTTACTGTGATTATGCGGGTACTGGTACTGTGGTCGGTGATACTGTGATATGTTATGTGATACTGCGGTATGAGTACTGTGGGTACTGTGATCTGTGTACCTGTGTTGTATGTTATACTGTTGGGTACTGTGGTACTGTGATACTGTGATACTTTTTGTTGGTTTGTGGTACTGTGTACTGTGGTAGCTGGGGCGACGGTGGTGCAGAGAAGTAGAGCGGGTTCTCTTTGTGTACCAAAGGGTCGGCGGTTCGTCACCCCGCAGGTGCCCCCACTGTCGTTGTGTTCCTTGGGCAAGATTCACCACCTTGCTCAGTGTCTGCGGCTACATGGTGTATGAATGAGAGTGTGACGATGGGTGACTGGTTCCTTGAGTGTCAGCGCTTTGAGTGCTAAAGAGGTAGAAGGCGGGCTATATAAATGTGACCATTTACATTACTGTGATACTGTATGGACTGTGGTACTGCGGTACTGAGATATGGTGGTACTGCGGTACTGAGAATACTGTGGTACTGTGGTACTAGAATACTGCGGTACTGTTGATACTGGTGATACTGCGGTACTGTGGGTATACTGTGGGTATGCGATACTGCGGTATGTCGATATGAATACTGCGATATGGTATGCGGTACTGAGTATGCGTCTGCGATACTGCGCTGAGATATGCGTACTGCGATACTGCGGTACTGCGATACTGAAGATACTGAGATACTGCGGATACTGTGATACTGTGATACTGCGGTACTGTGGTACTGGTGGTACAGAGAGAGATAGCGGTACTTGGTACTGCCGATACTTGAGATACTGCGTTGCGGGTACTGAATACTGCGATATGCGAATTTGGTACTGCGATACGGATACGTGCTGGTACTGAGATCTGTGGTCTGCGGTCTTGGCGATACTAGATTATGAGATCTGTGTTATGAAGATACTGTGATACTGTGGACTGAGATACTGAGATACTGTAGGTCTGCCTGATACTGAGATTACTGATACTGGATACTAGTACTGTGGGAGAGGGTCTGGCTGCAGCTCCCACTGTCGGTCCCTCCCTGTCAGCCGAAAGTTTATTCGAGCTTTCAAAATAAACCCGGATATTACTGAAGCACGTATTTGTGTTGCCTTGCTTATTTTATTGTATATGATAATATGATATAGAAATTGGTAATTATGTATAAATTGATCTAAAAAGCAACTATAGTAGGTAGCTTTCATTGTTTGGCTCTGCGACCTCACACTCCTTCAATGAAAAGGCAGGATTACCGGAGACTATTGTGTCGTTCCCCATGTGGCATATACTTTTTATTGGGGCTTTATTTTATGTATATATGGTAAATTGATTTAAAGCACGTCTTCAGGGTCGCCTATGTAACGGAACTGGTGTGCTCCAGAAGTCTCGTTTGGGTAAATTCACTCCTCTACGGCTTCTATCACATGTGTTACATTAGATACTTGTCTGGTGGGAGTCATGTGGGTAGTCGGGGCGCTCCAGTGCAACAACTAGGTTCGATACCAGCGCTGAACAAGAGACATTTCATTTTTGATTTAGTTTCTATGTGAGCACACTTTTAGCTCTTGGCGTCTATTGCATTATATGTCTAAATATGTAAGTATTATTTACGTGTATACTGTTGATTAAAGACAGAGGGCCATCAGAATAATAATGACAATAATACTCACTTTCAGGGCCTAAGGCTTTACTGGCGTGCCAGCAGGAGATGAGCTGTGTTCCCGATCTAATGAGTACCAAGAGTCATTTGTCATGGAATTATCAAGTAGACTGATGAATGATCTGAAATTTCGCATGAACTTTTTTCCTTCTCGGAGGCGGGGATACCTTTCATATTGAACTAACTCAGAGGGGGTTTACGTTGAACACCTTCGCTTTTAGTTCAAGTTTGGTTTGTAGTCCATCCGCGGCAGTGTTATGCGCGAGTTAGGATAAGGCGTGAGGTAGAATATGTGGTTCAAATAATGTTTGTGTTCTTACATAACTTGTGCTGATTGTGGTTTGTTATTCAGGCTCAGCTGTGGTGCAGCCGGCCTGTGAAAAGAGAAATGTTGAATTGTCAGTGTGGTGGTTTGTCCAGCGACCTCTTGTATGAGCCAGCGCACTTTACGGAGCAATAATTCCGGGCGGGTGTTACCAATTCCGGGCTGAAATGTTAGGCCCAGCACGCCTGCTTAAAGATAGAAAATATAGTATGGGAACTAATAAATATGCACTTCTTTTCTAATGTGTTTCGGCAGGTTGTACACGTTATGCTGCCCTCTTCCGTTTCAATATGCTTCCGGTCGGTCCGGGACAGCGGATGGGGACCTGACGTGGAGGTCTGCGCCAGCTTCTTGTACTGTGCCGTATCTGCGGTACTGCGATACTCGATACTGCCGGCTCTGCCGTACTGGGTCTGTGATACTGTGTACTGGCAAGGCTACTGTGTACTGTGGTACTGTGGTATGCGACTGCTGGTATTGCGTACTGCGATACTGCTACTGTGATACTTGTGGTACTGTCGGTACGCGGTATGCGATACTTGCGGTATGCGCTACTTGCGATATGCGGTACTGAGATACGATGATACTGCGTACTGCGGGTATGCGATACTGCGTTACTGCGATACTGAGTACTTTTTTGGTACTGTGATATGTGGTACTGTGGTACTGTTGGTCTTGTGTACTGCGATACTGAGATACTGTTGGGTCTGTGATATGGTTGGTACTGTGATACTGTGGTTTACTGTGATCTGAGATCTGTGATCTGTGGGTACTGTGATACTGTGGTACTGTGGGTATGTGATACTGTGGTACTGTGTATGTGGTTCTGCTGGTACTGTGTTTCTGTGATACTGTGAGTACTGTGATATGTGGTACGTTGTACTGAGATACTGTGATACTGCGGTACTGCGATACTGCGGACTGTTGATACTGTGATTACTGAGATACGTGATACTGTGATACTGTGGTACTGTGATACTATGATACTGAGTACTGTGCGTCTGTGGATACTTGTGGGTACTGTGTACTTTAATTTCTAAAATGTGGTCTTTTATACTGAGATACTGTTGATACTTGTGATACTGTGATACTGTTTGATTACTGAGATACTGAGATACTCGAAAGATACGTGATCTGAGGAGTTACTTGTGATCACTGTGATACTGTAATACTGCCTCGACCGCTCTCTCGCTCCTGTTGATACTGAGATTATCTGTTGATACTGTGGATACTGAGATACTGTGATACTGAGATACTGTGATACTGTGATACTGTAGATACTGAAGATACTGAGATACTGAGATACTGTGATTACTGTGATACTGTGAAGTTACCTGAGAATACTTGTGTACTGTGATACTGAGGATACTGTGATACTGAGATACTGATGATACGAGATACGTGTGATACTGTGTACTGTGATACTGAGATACTGTGGTTTACTGTTGATACTGTGATACTGAGATACTGAGATAGAGATAGCTGTGATACTGTGATACTGAGATACTGTGGATACTGTGATACTGTGATACTGAATACTGTGGATACTGTGATAACTGAGATACTTGAGTACTATGTGGATACTGTGATACTGAGATACTGTGATACTGAGATACTGAGATACTGAGATACTGTGATACTGTGATACTGAGATACTTGATACTGGTACTGTGATACTGTGATACTGAGATACTGTGGATACTGTGATACTGAGATACTGTGATACTCGTGATACTGAGATACTGAGATCTGTGATACTGAGGATACTGAGATTACTGTGATACTGAGATACTTTGAGATACTTGAGATACTGTGATACTGTGATACTGTGATACTGAGATTTACTGTGATACTGTGATACTGAGTACTGTGATACTGGAGATACTGAGATACTGAGATACTGGTTGATACTGTGGATTACTGTGATACTGAGGATACTGAGATACTAGATACTGTGTGGATACGGAGTACTGTGATACGGAAGGATACTGAGAATACTGAGGATACTGAGATACTGTGATACTGAGATACTGTTGATACTGAGATTACTGAGATACTGTGTCCTGTGGTACTGTGAATACTGAGATACTGTGATACCTGTGGTACTGTGATACTGAGATACTGTGATAACTGTGATACTAGTGGTACTGTGGTACTGCGAATCTGGTTGATACTGTTGATACTGTGATACTGTTCGATACTTGAGATACTGGATTATACTGAGATACTGTTGATACTGAGATACTGTGATACTTGAGATACATGTGATACTGTGATACTGAGATACTGTGATACTGAGATACTGCAGATACTGAGATACTGGAGATACTGTTGATACTGAGATACTGAGATACTGTTGTACTGAGATTACTGTGATACTGAGATACTGAGATACTGAGTACTGGATACTGTGATACTGGGAGATCTGGATACTGAGGATACTGAGATACTGAGTACTGTGATACTGTGATACTGAGATACTTGTGATACGGATTACTGTGATTACTTGTGATTACTGTGATACTGTGATTTACTGAGATTACTTGTTGTACGGAGATCTGCTGATACTGTGATTCACTGTGATACTGAGATACTGTGATTACTGTGATACTGAGATACTGTGATTACTGAGATACTGATGATACTGTGATACTGTGATATGAGATTACTTGTGATACTGAGGATATGTATTAACTGTGATACGGAGATACTGTGATACTTTGATACTGTGATACTGAGATACTGTGATTTACTGTGATACTGAGAAGATACTGTGATACTGAGATTACTGTGATACTGTTGATACTGTGTACTGAGATACATGTTGATACTGAGATACTGTGATACTGTGATTACGGAGATACCTGTGATACTGTGGATTACTGTGATACTGTGATACTGAGATACTGTGATACTGTGATACTGTGATTAACTTTTGAGATACTGTGATACTGAGTACTGTGATCTGTGATACTGTGATTACTGAGATACTGTTGATTACTGAGATACTTGTTACTGAGATACTGAGATACTGAGATACTGAGATACTGTGATAATGTGATTACTTGATAACTGTGATACTGAGATACTGTGATACGTGATACTGAGATACTGAAATACTGTGATACTGTGAATACTGAGATACTGTGATACTGTGATACCTGTGAATACTTGAGATACGCTGTGATACTGTGATACTGTGATATTGTGATACTTGAGATGCACACCTTTTGTTCAGGAATGACAGAAATGCGTCGGTTCACTGGTGTTATGAATAACACTGGGCTTAATTTAACATATAATTCTCCCTTATTTTTATTAAATACTGTTTCTTAGACAAAATGGTTATTGTTTATTTACTAATGCAAAATTTTTCAATTTGACAAATGTTTAGTATGCATATATTGCCTTGTTTTCCTTATGTTTGTCTTTAAACACCAAATTGACACAAAACTTAAATACAAATGTCCCTCATGTAAAGCTGAAGGGGATCGAACATGTTCTGGGTGATTTTTATGTTGAAAATATTTTGCACTTCACTGTGATTGACAAAACTGAATAAGATGACCATCACATTTCTCCCAACGCTCTTGTAATTGTGTGCAGTCAGACACTTTTCGCGGTGTTTGCATTAGGGGGCAGTCTTGTCAAAGCCTTGCTCGGAAGCTAGTGTCAGTCTGAAGGGAAAAATGAAATTGAGGAGGGAGTTTCGAAGGCTGACAAAAATTAAAACACGCCATATCTCCATTCTAGTTTAGGATGGACGTAAACGTTCTTCACCTACTGAGAGTTGGACAGCGTGGCACTCATGTTGTTACATTAAATGAAATTATATAATAGCTCCTTTTTAGCTCCTTTTTACTTTTGTGTAAAAATAAATAAAAATATAATTAACAAAATGGATTCAAAATAGATGAGATTAGACTAATTACGTGGTAAAAATGTGGACATAAATGCAGCGACAACACAACCCCCAAAAGTCCCGATCAGTTTATTGCAGGGTTTAGCTTTCAAATGAGGCGTTTTCAGGATTTGGGTTAAAAGTGCGCTGTAGAAATGCGCTGGCGTTTGGTAAGGGCTGGTAATATAATGTTCCAAACGCAGGGCGCTTGGGCCTTAAATGTTTGCTGCGGCTCCGGTTCTGCGGCAGCTCTCCTTCTCCCTCTCCGTTTCCATGGGGACGCGTGTATGCATGTGACGCCACGGGCTCGCGCGCCTAGCAGCATTCATCTCTTTAAGCAACACAGCCCGAAAACCACAGAAGACGAGCTGTTAACTTAGAAACAACATCCTTCAGGTTCGTCTCACACAGACATCAGGCCACATCAGCCAGACCACATGTTATATTTAGCATGGAGAAGTTAAAGATACTTTCATTTTGTCTGGTGTTTTTTTTATGATACATGCAACTGATAGTTGACTTTGGGTCAGAAAAGTTGGGAATTAAAAGGGTTAACATTTTATAAAGTTTATCAATATTTTTATATGTCTGGAAAGAGGAGAGTCAGACTTCAAACAAAATAAAAACTTTTCGAAAATATCAATTTTATCAGTTTTTTTAGCACTCTTAAGTTTCAAAGCACTTTTGGTTGTCTTAAGTGACGTTAACGTAACGTTTTTAAAGGGTGTGATTTAAGTGGTTAAAAGGTGTAAATAAGTTTTAGGAACTAGCATTTTCCAAACAACAGGCATTTTTCGATAAAAGTTAAACTTTCATTCATTCAGATTGCTCCAAGATCCTCATCTGCTAGCATGTTCTATAAGCTACGATTTCATTTTCCTGTGAACTCTGAAACTTTCTGCAGCGAAAAATGACCTTTGTATATGAAGCTTTTATATTTGTTCTATTTGTGATTGGAAAGTAAATGACCGTTTGTTTATAAATGAAGCCTTTTATATTTGTTCTATTTGCTGATCTGGAGTAAATGACCGTTTGTATATAAATGAAGCACTTTATATTTGTTCTATTTGCTGATTCGGAGTAATGACCGTTTGTTATGAATGAAGCACCTTTTATATTTGTTATATTTGCTGATTGGAGTAAAATGACATTTGTATATAAATGAAGCCCTTTTATATTTGTTTTTTGCTGATTTGGAGTTAAAAATTTGACCGTTTGTTATAAATGAGCCCTTTTATATGTTTGTTCAGTATTTGCTGATTGGAGTTAAAATGACATTTGTTTAATGAAGCCCTTTTATATTTGTTCATTTGCTGATTGGAGTAAATTGACCGTTTTTTGTTATAACTGAAGGCCTTTTTATTTGTTCTATTTGCTGATTGGAGTAAAATGACGTTTGTTATGAATGAAGCTTTCTATATTTTTGTTCTATTGTGATTGGAGTAATGACGTTTGTTTGAATTGAGCCTTTATATTTGTTCTATTTGCTGATTGGGTAAAATGACGTTTGTTATAAATAAGCCCTTTTATATTTGTTCTATATTTGCTGATTGGAGTAAAATGACCGAATTTGTTGATGATGAAGCCTTTTATATTTTCTATTTGCTGATTGGGTAAAATGACCGTTTGTTTTGAATGAAGCCCTATTTTATATTTGTTCTATTTGCTGATTGGAGTAAAATGACGGTTGTTGATAATTGAAGCCCTTTTATATTTGTTCTATTTTGCTGTTGGACAGTAAATGACGGTTTTTTATGATGGGCCCTGTTTATATTTGATCATATTTGCCTGATTGGCAAGTAAAATTGACCGTTTGTTATTAAATGAGCCGCTTTTATATTTGTTTATGTTTTGCTTGATGGAGAGTAAAAATGACGTTTGTTTATGAATGAAGGCCCTTTTATATTTGTTCTATTGTGATTGGAGTTTAATGACCGTTTGATTATAATAAAGCCTTTCTATTTGTTCTCATTCTTGCTGATTGGAGTAATGAACCGTTTGTGTATGAATGAAGCCCTGTTTTATTTGGTTCTATTTTGCTGATTGGAGTAAATGGACCGTTTGTATGAATTGAAGCCCTTTCTATATTTTGTTTGTTTTCTTATATAGAGAGAGATCATTAAAATGAACGATTGTTATAAATGAGACAACTTTTAATAATATTGTTCTAATTTGCTGATTGGATATAAAATGACAGTTTGTTATAACTGTAAAGCCCTTTATAAATATTTTGTTTCTATTTGGCTCGTTGGAGTAAAATGACCGTTTGATTTAATGAAAGCCCTTTTATTTTTGTTTTTCTTTTTGCTGATTGGAAGTAAAGATGACCGTTTGTTATAATGAAGCCCTTTTTTTCTATTTTTGATGATTGGAGCTAAATGGGACCGTTTGTATGAATTGAGCCCTTTCTATATTGTGTTCTATTTAGCTGATTGGAGGTAAATGACCGTTTGTTATAATGAAAGCCCTTTTATATTATGTTCTATTTGTGTTGGAGAAAATGACTGTTTGTTATAAATGAAGCCCTTTTATATATTTGTTCTATTTGCTTGAATTGGAGTAAACATGGGACGTTGTTATAAATGAAGCCCTTTTATATTTGTTCTATTTGCTTGATTGGAGTAAAATGAGCCGTTTGTTATAATTGAGCTTCTTTTATAATTTGTTCTATTTGCTGATTGGAGGTCGATGTCTCAGTGAGGGCTGATGCCTCAGTCTCAGACCTGATTTGCAGGATCGGCCTGCGTCCTCCTCTCTCTTCACGTTCATTCTCTGATAAACTGGGGCCTTCATTTGTCTTTTTTGCATGGTAAGAGCAGAAGACACAGACTCCACAGCTTTGAAACCAGAATCCTCTGACCCTTTTATGGACACAAAATGACACTTTCTTTAAAGATTGAGTCATGGCACGACTCGACCGAGGGAAAGTAAGTTTTATTTCTAAAATCTTTTCACAGATAAATCCAGTGCTGTACAGAGAAACAGGTAATACCAAACAAAATAACAATGTTAAACATCGCATTCCCACTAAAAACATGTATTAATAGGCCATTGAACCAGGACTTTTTTCATCAGGAACAATTGAGAAACAGCAGAAACACAGAAGCTGTAGTTTCTACTCTGTCACAGGTGCTGTTACTCGTAAGATCTTCGATTGAAGTCTCATCTAATGTGCTAAAATGGTCTCAGTCCCTCAGGGAAACTCTGTGAATGTGCTTGGAGTCTGTGTTTGTGTCGAGTCAGTGGAGGTCAGGTTTGTGTCAAGTCGCTTCACTCGGCTCTCTTGCCAGTTCTTCTTCACTGAGGAGACGTTTACCCTGGGAATAGGTTGAGGGGACGGGTGAGTAAATACCAAAGAGAACGTATGAACCAAAGTCCGTCCTCAGTGTCGTCTCTTCTGACAACTCTCTCACACCCACAAACCAGCTCTCTATTCTCCCCGACCTCCACGTCCAGCTGTGAGTCGCTGAGACAACCTCTTTCAGATTCAATACATCATAGTAATTTCCTCTTCTCTCTGGATTCTGTTGGACTCCTGTTTCTCTCCTCGGTTCTCACTGGCTCAGATCTTGCAGGACTAGGATCACTATTGGATCTGCAGTGTTTGGATCCAGAAGGCACAGATGAACTGCAACCAGGCTCTGCATGTGCCTCCAGATGTTTGAAGCCAGGTTGCAGTTCGTTTTGGCCTGGGTCTATCAGGCTCCTGGTCCATTCCTCCACCAGGGGCGCTGCTGCAGACCTCTTTGCTGCAGTCTTGTACTGAGCAGGAAGGACGGAGTCTGTGATTCAGCAGCTCTCTGTCTCTGAGACGCTCTGGGGACACGGCTCCATGTCTCTGCTCACGGCCGCCATCAATGTCCTTCATCTCTGAGTCTTCTGCTCCTCTTCCTTCCTCAGAGCCTTATTCCTGGACTCTATCTCCTCCCTCAGGATGGTGCAGCTTTTCTCAAACTGAGCTCTGATCTGAGTCCTGAGCGGGGGCCTGGGCTGTGATATGAGAGCCTCTGAAACTCCAAACTGTGCTCTGCCGAGCCAGGACATGAGGAGACATCGGAGATGTGAAAGGAACCGGGACCTGAAACTCAGAGAGAGTTAGAAAACCAGGACTGAAACATTCAGAGAGAGTTAGAAAGAACCAGGACCTAGTAAATCAGAGGGTTAGAAGAAAACCAGGACCTGAAACATTCAGAGAGGTTTAGAAGGAACAGGACCTGAACATCAGAGAGAGTTAGAAAAGAGCTCGTTCGAGAAGGACAGTGTGATTTTCTTCTGCTGCTGAGACACACAGTCTGTGGACACGTTCCACGGACTGGAGCAGCAGGAGGGGAGGTCTCTTACCTTCAGGTTCCTGTAGAGGTGTGAGGTCTCCTTACCTTCAGTTTTGCTAGAGGTGTGAGGGATCTCTGCCTTTCAGGTTCTTCTGTAAGAGTGTGAGGTCTTTACCTTCAGTTCTCCTGGTAGAGGTGTGAGGTCTCTTTACTTAGGTCCTCTGTTAGAGGTGTTGAGGGTCTCTTAACTTCAGTTCTCCTGTAGAGGTGTGAGGTCTCTTACCTTTAGGTTCTCCTGTAGAGTCGGTGAGTCTCTATACTTCAGGTTCTCCTGTAGAGGTGTTGAGGTTCTCCTCAGTGCTCTTCTCAGCTCTGAGCTGGCCTCATCGATGGGTCGGGAAGCTGTGGTCTTTGTGGTCTGGAGACTTACAGACCAGGCAGATCAGGTCTGATGGTCGTCACGAAGAGCCGCAGCTTCTCAGGGTGAAGACTGCCTCAGGCTGTGCTGGACGATGGAGATAGTTTGTTTTTCTCCTCATGTGAAGATCTCCCCAGGTTCATTCAGGGTGAGGTCAGTGGAGGATCCATGTAGATTTGCTGGTACATATGGACCGGTTCTTCAGGGGTTGTCCTTCACCAGTTCTCCAAACGACTTAGCGCGCTGTGGTGAGATCAGAACCACAGGATCTTTAGAAGAGCTCAAGCAGATGGAACAGTCAGGTCCTGCTCCAGTCTGGACGCATTTTGGATCAATGGAAACCACAGAGAGAAGAAACACATTTATGGATCAGAGATCTCAGGCGCTGTTTCATGGCGATGTCTCAGGGGAAACGCAGCCGTCTCGTGTCCTCTCTCGATCTGTTTTATGTAAACGACGACGTCATCAACAAAACACACGCCTAACACACGCCTAACACACGCCTAACACATGTTTTTAGACGCCTGACACACGCCTGACACACGCCTAACACACGCCTAACACACGCCTCATGTCGTTGGTCTTGTTAGTGTCAGAATACGTGAGTTCTTGGTGCTCGAGTCACAAAAGGCAGTGATCCCCTTCCTGGTTATTTCTGACACAGGCCACAATGGCTGTGTCATCTGGAACTTCTGAACATGACAAGTGTCAGAGTGGTACTTGAAGTCAGACGTATAGATGGTAAGAGAAAAGAAGCGAGACAGTTCCTTGTGGAGCTCCAACATTTCTCACAACAGAATCTGAGGTGGTGTGGCCAGGCCTCACGCACTGAGGCCGGCCCGTCAGATAGTTGTGGATCCATGTGATGAAGGTCCGGTCGACCCTGAAACCCTCCTTTTGTTGAGGATGTCTGGTTGAATTGTGTCAAATGCACTTGAAAAATCAAAAACATTACTCTCACATATCCACCAGATCGATCCAGGAAAGAGTCTCTCCAATAGCCTCCTGAGAGGCAAACTGGAGTGAGTCTTGTGCATGCTGTACCTGAGGCCTGAGAAGGTGCAGGACGAGCCGCTCCAGTGTCTTCATGATGTAGGAGGTCAAGCCACTGGGTCTCAAGTTTTTTAACTCTTCACACCAGTGACTGGTCTTTGTTTTTAAAGAGTGAAGAGTCTTTTCTGTAATAAAGACTAAATCCTAAACTGATGTAAACAGAGTTGGTTCTTCTCTCGGCTCCTTCGGTTCTGCTGCAGGTTTGAGGTTTGGACGTTTAGATCCAAGCAAACAGGAAACAGACGATAATCGACAAAACGACACGAGAAAAGAACACAGCAGCTACAGGCTGCACATCTGTATGAGGAGGTTGTGTAATGGAGTCAATCTACTCCAGTCCTGTACTTAGTTACTTTAGTTTATTGCTTTATTTGGTAGGGTGGTACTGGAGTACCCGGAGGAAACCTACGCAGACACGGGGAGAACATGCAAACTCCACACAGAAAGGCCCTGTCCAGGTGGGAATCAAACCTGAGACCTTCTAGCTGTGAAGCACGAGCTCTAATCACTGTACTAGCGTGCCGCCCGTTATGGAGGTTCTGTTTACTCGAGTAGTATTTGTGTTGAGAAAGATATGAATGCATCGGTTTATACAGCGCTTTCTGGACACTCAAAGACAACACTTTCTGCTCCGCTACATTTCTATAAAGCAGGGCAAGGCAAGTTTGTGTCGTGGAGGGCAGATTTTAATCATAAAACATTGTATTTTCCCACAAGTTTTTATTGGAAAGCAGAAGATTTGCCTTTAAGAGATTGAAACAAGCCAATAACATTGATTTGAACAGACTTGGGTGTGTTTCCATGCATTTTCAGATGGAAAATATTGAAGAAATGTTCCTTACAGGCTCACGATTACTTTCTGGTCCCGACCCACCAGTTGAGAACCACTGTTTACATTATATATGACAAAATGGGCTGTTTCTGCCAGGAAACTTTAAACATACTGACACTATTTCTGGCGTTTTTAAAGTACTTTAACAGGTATTTGATCCCTTATTTGCATAATAATATTTCTCAATATCATCTTAGGGGCCAGAGGTTCTGTGCTGGAGGGCCGGATTTGGCCCCCGGGCCTGACGTTGCCTACCCCTGCTATAAAGGCTCCAAAGTCCAGAGGAACAGGAGGCTCTCGTCAACACAATCTCACTTCCTGTTGTGACTGTGCAGCTCAGAAACTCCAGCTTTATTCAAACAGAGCATTTCTCTGACTCTAGACTCACCTCAGTCCAGTCGCCGCACTCTTCAGTCTTCAGAGTCTTCAGTCTATGGTCTTCACAGTAGTGCAGTCTTCACAGTGAGTGCAGTCTTCACAGTGAGTGCAGTCTTCACAGTGAGTGCAGTCTTCACAGTGAGTGCAGTCTTCACAGTGAGTGCAGTCTTCACAGTGAGTGCAGTCTTCACAGTGAGTGCAGTCTTCACAGTGAGTGCAGTCTTCACAGTGAGTGCAGTCTTCACAGTGAGTGCAGTCTTCACAGTGAGTGCAGTCTTCACACAGTCGTCTGCAGCAGCTCTGTCTCTCTCTGTTTCCTGGTCTGGGACAGGGCGTGTCCAGTGAAGGGAAGGGAATATTATTTGTATCTTATTTGTATAGCGCTTTTCATATGACACAAGTCACACCCAAAGCGCTTCACACATGAAAGGGAGGGGGTTCATTCACTCCATGCTGATGGTGGTAACCTACATAATTCAGGGGTGAAGTAAGCCAGTACGGTCCGGTACTGCGCACCGTTAAAAGATTTGCCGGTGGTGCCGTACCAGGAAGGAGAAGAGGTGCGCTCTCTCACCTTACGCACAAAACGGTATCTGCCAATAATATTACACCGTGAGCTCAAACGCGTTGAAGTTCAGCCACTTAAATGAGATATAGAGACTCGGCAGACTGGATCTCATCTGCTCTGTCCCTGAACTTTCTGCACCACGGCCCAGTTTTGCCAGTTTGGCTGCGGGCCCCCCCTCCCCCCGTGCGTCTTTACGCATCACAGAACAGAGCGCCACGGCTCACGCGCTCCTCCACCTAAAGCTGTCACCGTAGAATGAGAGTCCCCTTATACGGGCTCTTTTGGCTTTTCTGGTTTTCCTTCGCGGGACTTTCACAGCGTGTTTGTTTACCTGTGAAAAAAGGGAGGAGGAACAAATCCGCGCTGGCTCCGCCTCCTCTCGCTCTCGAATCTCTCTCTGCAGTTGTGGAACGCGTCACAAATGTCCTGTTTATCCAGGTCTTGGAAATGTTAAATCCTTTACCAAAACAACAGTAAATATTTCTAAAGTTCCCTGTTTGTCAAGTAGCATAATAAGAACTGAGCACTTCCTGTTGGCCTTACAAAATAAAAGCAAAAGCCTTTGTTGTGAAAGGCATGACATACACGAGGATCTAAAGATAGATGCAAATACTCCTCTATCTCCGGTTTGATTTTCTTTCAAAATCGTTTTGGATATTTGTTACTCGTCCACAGACGACACGTGTGAAAGTAAAGTTGTGGGAATTTAATTAAGAACAAATACATATGTTTATGCTGTTGAAACAGATCTGGTTATGAAAACAGTGTTGGAAGTAACTGAATACATGTATTTAGAATATTTAAAATACTCATTTTGGGTAACTGTATTCAGTACAGTTACTGAGTACAGTAATATTAAAGGAATACATCAATGTACTCGTTCATTAAATTTCAGTTTCATAATCATAACATTAAGAAGACAAAAAGGGTCAAATGGCCGGGGGAAAGGTTAGCTCTGTCCTTTTGGGCTCTGGGCATTTGCAAAGTGCTTCTTTTGCATTTCCACATTAGTGGTAAAAAGTTGGTGACAGACATGTAACAACAGCCTAAACATCTTCTTAATCATATGCTGTATTTATGCATTAACATTATGAAATGAAAACGTGAAAGTATTCTAAGTATTCAAAATACAGTACACTGTTTGGACTAAGCAGTGGAATACGTTACTAAAGTATTCTCCCAAAACTGGCTATATTATTTATTTATATATATATAATGACATAGTACCGGCTTCTTTCACCCCTGCCTACATTTGTAGCCACAGTTTCCCCTGGGGCAGACTGACAGAAGCGTGGCTGCTCACATCTGCGCCAACGGTCCTCCGACCACCACCAACCACTCACACATAGGCATTGGGTGAAGTGTCTTGCCCAAGGACACAACGTGACTCAAAACAAACCTTAGATGCAGCTGGGTTTTTTAAAGACACAGGTCTGGACTGTGCTGGTTTACAGCAGATGTGGAGTCTAAGTTCTGTAGCAGATTTAGGGAAGTTCTGAAGCGCTGAATCCAAACACCACCTTGGTTTTGCTCAGTAAGGTCAGTTTTCCCCCTGACCCAAATGTGGCTGAAGGGTCTTCTTCTCCGTCCTGCTGCTGTTTGTCCACCAGGGGGAGTCTGGGGCCTGTTGTAACGCTGCCTTCACGTGCTCTGGTAAAGATGAGCCTTTCCAGCTGTGAAATTACAAGTGCACTATTCAAGTGCTTTTGTGTCGTAGTAAAGTGAAACATAAAAAACACACAAGAAAAACTTTGCGTGTCATACAAGTCAGGCCAAGCGCAAACCGCCATGATCAACTTCTCCTCCATGCTGCAGGTCAGGGGCGCAACCACACACACACACACACACACACACACACACACACACACACACACACTCTCTCTCCCTCGCACAAGAGGGGAGAAAACAACACAAGTGAAAGAGGTGATCTCCTCTGTAACCGTGTTTATTATTTCATTAGGACTTTTATTTCTCAAACTTGTTGCCTTATGCTCACTTTGAGCTCCTCGTGGGGAGATGACTGTCCCTCTGCCAATCCTACACTCCTCTCTGCCCCACTCCAGCAGTGACTTTTGTTTCTCAAAATAAGCACAACTAAAGTGACGCCCCTCCCCCAAAGAGGAATAAAAAAAAAAAACACTTCACCACCGCGAACCCGTTCATATCGTTCACTGTAAAGACTTGTTGAAAAGAGCCGGATCGTTCACTGTAAAGACTCGTTCAAAAGAGCCGGATCGTTCACTGTAAGACTCGTTCAAAAGAGCCAGATCGTTCACTGTAAAGACTCGTTCAAAAGAGCCGGATCGTTCACTGTAAAGACTCGTTCAAAAGAGCCGGATCGTTCACTGTAAAGACTCGTTCAAAAGAGCCGGATCGTTCACTGTAAAGACTCGTTCAAAAGAGCCGGATCGTTCGCGACCGACACATCACTAATTAGCGCCCCGTCCTTTCGGCGCCCTATACAAGGCATATAATGCGTTTGACCTTTTTGCTCCACTGCTGCAGGTAACAGGTGACCTCACTATTGAGCCCAGTCTCTGATTGGTTAACAAGGCGTAAATGAACACACGTGTAGATTGTGATTACTTGAGTGCATGAAGCAGTGGGCGGGGCATCCCTGCTCTGTACCGCGCTGTTCTCACTGGCTTTGACGCGCGTTTATCCTCATCTGCTCACATTTGCAACGCTACATACGTGTGGACGGCTTAGCTTACATTTGGAAGCGTCGAAGCGTCTACATAGGGTTAACATGGCAGGTGGTGGTGTGTCAGCGTTTGGTCTGTACGCACATTTAATGAAGCGCTGTTGTTTATCACAGAGCATCGTAGCACATCCACTTTCCCAGTTTTCTAACTTTTATTACAAAGGTTGTTGACATCAAAGGTATGTGTTAAAAATGTATTTATTTATTTTATGCTGAACTGACACTTTCAAAATGATCTAATATGACATTTTCTTTGGAGAGTGTCCAGTCCATCTTTTTTTTAATCTGGCAAATTCAAATCATGTTAAGATCAAATCTATAATCTAACATGAAAATAAGTAATAATAATAATAATCTAATGGAGTAAATCTTGACTGAAATCAAACTAGGCCTATATTTTTTGTCATGATACTAAATACAGGAAAAAACTCTTGCACACTGTATACTTGCAACACCAGTGTTCCTTTATTTGTTTGGGCCAGTGGCTTCGTCAGGCAGAATGTTTTTTATGAAAGAGAAGCCATCTTTAAATAGGGTGTGGCCTGCTGCATCACAGGATGCTGTCATAATGGCCTATGGCAAAACGTAGCATATGTATACAACATACATCCAAACAAAAAACAAAGCCAGGATATAGTGAATAAAATATACATATGTACATATATAAAATAAAAACATCTAGTGGCACATGAAATACATGTGGGAAATGGATATATAAGACAGCTCAAAAATAGAGAAGATGTGCCTAAATCTATGCAAATCAACATGTACACCAAGGAAGTTAACACAGCCTATAAACATAACATGGCATTGGAACCTCTATAGAAAAACATTCAAAACAAGCTCATCATTTAATCCCTTGGGTTTAAGGGTCTGTAAAGTTTCAATCCAGTAGGCTTCTCTTTTCTTCATTTCCTTCTTTCATACCACTGGCCCAAACGTTGCATCAAATAAAGGAACACTGGTGTTTGGAGTAAACAGTGTGAGAGTTTTTTCCTGTTCTACGTTTGGCTTCTATACATTCTCTTACGCACCTGTTTCATACAAGAGATGTGCCAAGTCTTTAATGATACTAAATAGTAAATTATTGCTCGGTGTCATAATTAAACTAAATTAAAGTTTAGTGTCTAACACAGTGTTTTTCAACCACTGTGCCGTGGAACACTAGTGTGCAGTGAGATATTGTCTGGTGTGCCTTGGGACATTATCCAATTTCAACTACTGGTAGTAAAAATATATTTTCTGTAAACAAATGAGTTATTATCTGCAAACAGTGTGCCATTGTGGAGTCTCTGCTGTCTAGTAATCAGCAGAGTAACCGTGTTAAACTCTTCCATATCAGGAAGTGGCCACAGGAAGCTCATTTCTTTGAGACAAGAGAATAAGGTTTGCATTTGTGCAACAGGTGGCGGTGACAGTGGCATTGTGGCTAGCGAGACTATTGACAATGAGGAGTTGACGTCACGGCACAGAGCCCCCTCGACCCCCCTTGCCACCATGATGGCAGCCGTCCGGCGTCAATACACGTTGTTAACGCCGTAGTAGCGGAGGTTCTTGCTATTCCGCACTGTTTTACCGCCTGGAAGTCACTGCTGCGTTAAAAACTGCTCCAATACCTCACACGATAGACATGGAAAACGTAGGAACAATGGGATACAGTTTTTTATGTTACAGAAATGGACACAGCATCCAGGAGCGCAAGTCTCTGACCTGTCAAAACATGTTGGAAACGTTTGTGTACATTGAACATCTCGTAACAATGTAGTGTTTACGAAACACGCACTTTATTACTTTGTCATTTTGCTAAATGCAATGTAATTACAACACACTAAAACGCATGTGAAGAAAGTTAGTTTTGCCAGTACAGCTGTTTTCAGCAGCTGGAGGCTTGTAGAGCCGAGTCCTGGACCCACAGCAGAAAGTCTCGTAACTTTCCAAAGACTTGTGGCTTTTAAACTCCAGCATCGTGTAGTAACTTACACCAAATACAAGGTAGTTTACTGTGTCCATGTTTGTGCACGGAGGTAAATGGTCCAGGTCTCCGCTGCAGGAGCTCGTGTGGGTCAAGCTTCTCCATATACTGCTGTTTTACTCTCGGTATGAGCTTGTTCCTGTAAGGTCCTTTTCTTTGGCCTTATCTCTTTGCATTGCTTTACTTTCCTCATTTTCGTTGTCGTATTCGTTGATCCGTCTCGGTCTCGCCGAAAACGTAAATGCGCAAAATTTAAAGTGCTCTGGAATATGAGGAATGCGTGAAATTCTGTGGGTGTGCCCCTAATCGGCTTCCAACATGGCCGACAGGCTCAAAGCCCCCCCAAATCACCCCAACTCGGCACGTGACTCCTCATTCTCAACGCCTCCTCTGGAAGCTACACAATTCATCTAAATGGATCTATTTCCTTGCATTTTGTTGTTTCCCTTTTTTGACTTTTTCATCATCACTCTTCTGTCACACATTTTTGTTGCTCCTTTGTCACTTTATTGTCCCTTTTTCTCTGCTTTTTTATAGCTTACTTTTGTCATTTTTTGTGGCTTTTTTTTTGCTGCATTTTCATCAAATTTGTCACTTTTTCGTCACATTTTTTCATCACGTTTGTCCTGTTGTTGCCGCTCATATATCCCGGTTACTTTGGAGAATCCAGGTTTCTCATTATGATAACTGTTAAACTACATGTGAAGGCGCTGGTGTTCTTAGCGTGTGACTCCTGTGTTCTGCAGACGGACTACGACATGGTGGATTACCTGAACGAGCTGAGGGAGGGCTGCCTCGAGGCCTACACCGGGATCATCCAGGGCCTGAAGGGCGACCAGGAGAACAACGTGCACCGTGAGTCCTGAACACTACTACACTACTGCAGTTCTGCTGTGTCTTAGGCTACTTTAGCAACTTTAAGAAAAGGAAAACAAGTAGATTCTTCTGTTTCACGTGTTAAACCTGAGATGATTAAAGTGACGTGAGTTCCTCCTGCGTCTCGTAGGTCGTAGGATTTTAGAGCGTCACAGATGAACGGCTCGTTTCACCCAGAGCCCGCTGACACAGGGACGCTGGTTTAGCGAGACCCAACACGTTTGTAGCTTTAATAACGGGACACACTTTGGACCAATCACAGAACTACAGATTCATTAAATGTTTAGTTTAGAGATGTTGTGTATTTGTGAGTCTGTAGCCGCTCCTCGTGTTTTTCCGTCTTTGCTGCGTCGCTAATAGGGTTTATACGACTTCCGCATTCCACTAAGTGAGTCATTCACTTCCGCTCACCGTGTTAATTAATAGGAGCAAGAATGATCAGCAGCTAAAAACTCTGTTACATGTTTTACACATTGTAAAGTGGATTAAATTAGCTTCACCACATAGAGCTACAGATTCTTCGCTGCTCAAATGAGAGATTCCAGGAAGAAAAGTCACGTATTTATTGAATGCTAACGCTTGTGGAGCCTTAACTATCATTAAGCTAGCTTTAGCCGTGTCACCGACGCACTTTATTTAAATTCATGCACTGCCCACAGACATGTATTTGCATCGTCTGTGATCACAAACAACAAGAGCCAGTTTGAATAAAGTACAGTGCCTTGTGAAAGTACTAATACACTTTGAACCTTTGCATATTGTGTCATGTTTACAACCATAAACATAAAGATTTTATTTGAATTTTTTACTGAAAGTTCACACACAAGTAACAGACGACTGTGAAGTGAAAGCAAAATGATACATGATTCTGTTATTTTTCAAAAATAGAAAGTGAAAAGTGGGGCGCGCATAAGTATTCATACAAGTAGTAATAAATAGGTCCTTTTTTCCGCCATTTTGTTTTTTAATTAGCATATGCAAATATGCTAATTAAACCCCGCCCCCCGCCCCGCCTCCCTCCCCGCCCTTGCCCTGTCGTTACTGCTCTACGCCACCAGAGGAGCCATTCACCCCCCTCCCTCGCCTAGCCCTACACGTACTAGTCACGACATGCACAGACATGTCTGTAACATGTCATGGCATGTATAGGCGAATTTGACGCTATAGAAGTGTCCGGACATGTTTAAGCTCTGCCTAGGGGCGTGTTTTCAGGGCTGTATAAATACCGGTGCTCTTTTTCTCATTTCATCATCTTCTGATCCTCGCGAAACATCCTGTAACTGCCAACGGACTGGACCGCTATGGACGGACACACCGATCTTACCCCCAACGTCGGTACGTCAGCCTGTACTACGCAAGACGTGGTGGAAGGACGTCGGCGTCCTAAACCAGGACGTTTTCCGATCTCAAACCAGTGTAGCTGCGAGAAAACCTTTAGCCGTGCCAGAGGGTATGTTTGTTGGATAGCTTATTCTGATGGAAAAATCACGTTACAAAGTGGCGCTTGTCACGATGCGTGTCGTAGGATTGAAAGGGTGCACTCTATGTCTCTCATGGACTGGAAATGGTTAATGACTTGTGTTTATGAGATTGATTTGATGGGTTTCGGCAGGGATCCTTATGTCTGTCAATGGGGTAGTGTAACCGGGCCCGAAATGTATCATGTAGTGTCATACGGCGGTGTCGGAAAGACACAGGGGGTTATTCGTGTATCTGTCTGTCCGGATAGAGACATGTTGTTAAAAGAAAAGTACCCAAGATCAACATATTTGTCCTTCTCTCCTTGACGATAAGTCTAAACCGTTTTTTGAAACCCTTTTTGTATACAACAGCAAGACTGGAGATACATGCGCAGAATGTTTAGACAAGTTGACAGGACAGTCGAGCGAGACAGAATCAAAGATCATTTGGAGGTTGTTAGGAAACGCCTTGTTTTTGACAATTCGCCGTCTAATCGGTAGACTGTTTTCATGCGTTATGCGAAAAAGACAAAGTCCTGCATGAAAAACAGACGGTGGGTATTTTATGAGGATATACATTTTGCTTTTATTCTCATGTTCTCATATGTGTTTTTGTTTTTGTCATAGCCGTCTCGGGTTCTATTCCTGAGGAAACATGGGCATTACAGACTTTGACTCAAGACCAGATGGCCAACCTCGTTTTGTTTTCAAGACCCGATACCTCCTACGGTGTATCCTGACTTAGAACACGACTGCTGTGGTCCGGAGTGGATCGTGAAAGAGGCTGGAAAAGCGATCGAAGGACGTCTCGAGAATGATGACGGAGGGCGAGGCAATCAGACCTGCCCGGGAGGGTTGTCTGAGAAGTTTGTACATTTTGTCAAGATCGCCGTTGTTCACATCGTCAACCATGCCTTACATGATGTCTGGAAAGAGGAGTGTAACGGATGTCAGGTGGATCACCCCAGCCAACGGCAGCACACCTGTCTCTACCCCTTTCCAGAATCTTATTATCAGGACCGTTTTGATAAGTTAATGGTCAAGCTATGGAACGGAAGACTTTCATCTTCGATTATACGTTTTCTGAACACATGTGGTGTCTATGGTACATCAGGAAGGGTGCAAGGGGCTGCTGAGACAGTCTTATATGAACTGAAATGTGTGGAAAACATACACAACACGTTTAATGAAACGTATGAAAAAGTCAACGGTGACTGGTATAAATCCAGCGTGCTACAAACGGCTTTAGAAGCATGGAGAGGCCGTCGTTAAAACTGGTTTAAACTGTCTTTTTTTTTACACTGTATACAAGTTTAAACTATCATGTTTTTTTACACTCTATATAAGTTTTACTGTCTTTTTTTTTACACTGTATATAAGTTTAAACTATCATGTTTTTTACACTGTATATAAGTTTTAACTGTCTTTTTTTACACTGTATATAAGTTTTTACTGTCTTTTTTACACTGTATACAAGTTTTTTACACTGTATATAAGTTTAACTGTCTTTTTTTTTACACTGTATATAAGTTTTTACTGTCTTTTTTTTACACTGTATACAAGTTTAAACTATCATGTTTTTTACACTGTATATAAGTTTAACTGTCTTTTTTTTTACACTTGATATAAGTTTTAACTATCATGTTTTTTACACTGTATATAAGTTTTAACTGTCTTTTTTACACTTGATATAAGTTGAGACCGTTTCTTTCCGAATAAAAAGAGACTGTATATGAATGCATTGACTCATTCGTGTTTTGTTGTCATTATGGATAAGACATTACAAAAGCTATACCATGACCCGACACACCCTGGGGTCTAAGTGGCATCATTAATCTTCAAAAAGCAGCAAAGGAGCTACCGGTACACAGCCTTCGATAGAGTCAGTCACAACGTTTCTACAAGGGGATGATGTCTACACTTTGCACGCGCGAGCGCTCAAACGGTTTCCTAGGAATAGAGTGCTAGTCGGAGGTATAAACAAGCAGTTTCAAGCAGACCTAGTTGACATGTCAGAATATAGGGCAGACAATGACGATGTGCGATTCTTGTTAACATGTATAGATATATTCTCTAAATACGCATGGGTGAGATGTCTGAAAAACAAAACAGGACCTACTGTTTCAAATGCATTTAAAGACATTTTGAGTCAAGGACGCATCCCTGATAAACTTCAGACAGACCGAGGCACTGAGTTTTATAATAAACATTTCAAACAGCTAATGACAGAGCATGGGATTATACACTTTTCAACAGCCAACGAAACCAAAGCAAGCGTTGTAGAACGTTTTAATAGAACGCTGAAGACACGTATGTGGCGTTATTTAACGTCTGTGAACTCCCGTAGATATATAGACGTTATTAATGATCTCGTTAGCGCATATAACAATGCACATCACAGATCTATTAAAACTACGCCTGTCTCTGTAAATAAAGATAACGAGAGACAAGTTTTTCAGGCATTGTATAAGTCAAAGTCAAAGAAACCACTTGTTTTTAAATTTGACGTTGGCGAAAAGGTGAGGATTTCGAAACACAGAGGAATTTTCAGAAAAGGATACCTACAAACCTTTACGGACGAATTCTTCACAATTACACAGTGCATAGGACGAGACCCTCCCGTTTATAAGCTAACAGACCTTGCAGGGGAAATAGTAAAAGAACATTTTATGAACCTGAGCTGCAAAGAGTGCTTGTAGACAAAAACAAAACTTTTAAGATTGAAAAAATCCTGGATCGAAGAGGATCTGGGCAAAAAAGCAAAGTCTTTGTAAAGTGGTTAGGCTGGCCTGACAAATTTAACGCGTGGATTTCTGCAAAAAACGTTGTTGATCTACAGCCTAAGAAAAGATGAACGACACAAATGGATTTTATGTGACTGTAGCAAGTAACGCTTCCATGCATGTTTATCCTAACAATAAGATATGTAATTTTAGAACTAAGTTGGCAAAACCCCTGCTGTTGAATTCTGCATATGAGGTGGGTCTCATAGAAGTTCAGTATCCTCGTAATTGGTTGAGTTTTACTGACAAGGATCGAGCATAGCGATATTCGGATCCGATGCCAAGAAAAAGAAATATGTCATTCGACCGACATTGGGATTTTACAACGATATTCACAACTAGTTAAAGAAATTAACTCTCACTAGCAAACGTCAAGGACTTATCGTCGATAAAGCTGATGTACAATGACATAACTAGCAAAATATATGTTCTAAGGGCTGACGGTCTAAATTTCATTTTTAGAGGGCGTCTCGCTGAAATATTAGGATTTGAACCAGACGCTACTTTTAGGGTTGAAGAAACTCCAACAAAAGCACCGCATCCGGCAGATATATTTGGCGGAAGTTACAACATGTTTATTTACAGCGATATTGTAGATTATCAACTGGTGGGTGATAGCCGGGCACAGCTACTGCGCTGTATAAATATAGTAACGACACACGCAGCATCCCCACTCTAACATACGACAAGCCTCACTACGCACCTATTTGTAAGACGACGCTCGACGACATAGAAATATCTCTAAGAACGATCAGAACGAACTCATACCATTCTTTACGGAAAGGTGATTTTAAAGTTGCACTTTAAACCCATAAAGAATTATTTCTAAAAAAAAAAAAATATGCACACCCCGTACGTACGTGACGATGCTGCGTATACAGCATATTACATGAACCAAGCTGGCGGTGATCTAAATGGTTTCATCGGTGCTAGAACACAATACGGTTCAGGGATAGCCGGATTTTTAGATCCCTGTACAGAATGGCTATACCGCTTTAAAAAGAGGCGTGAATATAGCAAAACCCCATCTGAAAACAGCCGTTAAAAACATAGCCGGAGAAGTAATGTCGAACATCACAAGATCAGCTTTACAAATAAACAGGATGGCGACGGTTTGGCATTTACGACAAAGAGAGGACGGAAAAGACCCCCCGGAACCAGGTCTGTGCCGCGTGATCGGACGTCTAAAAAACCCAAAACTAAAAGACGCAAGACCTCGACAAAGAATTCATTTGGCAGAGGAAGCAGAACCAAGAGCACGCGTTCAGGAGCTTTCTCTGTAGACATATTTAATAATGTCGTTATTGCATAACCAATCGCCGAATGTGTCAAGACGGAATTGGATTTATTCTCGTTACCGTTCACGCAGACATCCGTGGAAAAGTCTACATTCATTGAAATACCTCCTGTTTCAGCGCTAACAGATTCTGGACCCATAGAATTTTTTCTTGACAGGATCCGGCGAAATTATTTGGACCTCAACGACTCGTATCTATACCTCCGTGTAAAAATAGTTAATGGAGACGGGACGACACCTGTTCTAGGCACTGACGTGGGTCTTGTCAACTATCCGACATGTGCTTTGTTCTCACAGATTGACATAATGCTGGGAGATAGACTGATCACTCCAATCCTCGAACACATACGCATATAGAGGAATTATTGAATGTTTGTTAAATTATTCCGAAGCTACGCTAAACACTCAATTCAGCACAGCTTTATTTTACAAGGACACGGCTGGAAAAATGAATGCAACGTCTGTGACGGGTGATAATCAGGGTTTAAACGAGAGAGGAACATATACCGATGGCGGTAGGATTGTAGAATTAATTGGGCCTATTCATGCTGATTTATTCTTTCAGGAAAAGCTTATGCTAAACGGAGTGGATATGTCACTGAAATTTATTAGATCAAAAAATGAGTTTGCCCTAATGTCGCCTGTTAACAATGCTGCTTTCTGTGTAAAAATCATATCGGCAAGCTTGTTCATTAAAAAGGTTTCTGTAGCCCCTACTATACGTTTAGCGCACGGCAGAGCGCTTCAACATACAAACGCTAAATATTCAGTTGATCGTGTTGCATTAAAAACATTCTCTATCCCTGCCGGAACTAGAGTCTGCAACCAGGACAATTTATACCTGGGGCAAATTCGAAATTTCTAGTTGTAGCATTTGTTGACAACGATGCATACACAGGTAGCTATGTTCGCAACCCTTTTAATTTGAACATGTAGACACCGAGTTTATGACTTTGCATGCCGACGGACACCCTTATCCTGGGAAGCCTTTCCAGCCTGTGTTTCAACGAGGACAATATGTGCGTGAATATTATCAATTAGTTCAGACAACAGGCCGTCATCTTAAAGACAGACTATGGCAATAACGCGTGGCGAGTATGGAGAAGGATATACGCTGTTTTGTTTCAATCTGGAGCCCGACGAAGGCCATGGTGGAAATGTGTCTCTAATTAAGACTGGCAATGTGCAGCTTGAAGTACGGTTTAGAGTGCCTCTTCCGAGAACTGTTAATCTAATATGTTATGCTGTTTTTGACTCAATTATTGAGATATCGAACAGGAGACAAGTTCTGTTGGACTACTACTAATCTTGACAAAATGAACACAGTTGAGTTGACTAACGTTATGAGGAAACGTGTTAAAAGAGGAACAGACTTTTTGGGAGTACTGGCGTGTGACATGTTGCCAGCCAAACGTCTTATGAAAGTTCCAGCAATGGCTATTATCAAACACCACACCCGCAAACAAACTGGAGAGCATTGTTTGGCAGTCACATTACAGCCAATTAGACACGGTTTTTTTTTCGACAGCTTTTGGTAATGCCCCCAGCTATAAGAATTTCCCGTCTAAAAGTCAGAAATTCCTTGATTAAAATTTGTGCCACAATGGTCTCACTCGTCTAAACAAAGTTCAGAGTTAAATCTTCCATGACATGTGGCCAGATTGTGTGTTTTTCTACATAATATGCAAAACAGCATGTCTTATCAAGTTCATGTGTATGTAATTCAGAGAATCTGACGCGTAATGATGCCTATGGTTATGTCATGTGTTAAAGAGAATTACAACCAATTACTGTGTCAGAGATTCAATTTAGTATTGTGTTCAGTGTTTTCAGACATAAATAAAATACCAGTGGAAAATAAGTTTTTTCTTTGGTTATTTCAAGAAAAAATTAAAGTGTTTTTTAAAAACAATTACAGCAAATCATATTCAAACGAGTTTTTAAACATCGAGAATACACACATATAAACAAACACAATCAAAAAGATGTCCAAATTTTAATCCTGATCATACTGGGAGACTGAAAGGCGTGCACGTGAACGTTGGCGACATAGAATAACGCTTAACAAAACTTTTGTTGTCAACACTAGCGCCATTTTCTGATTCCACAGCGTTTTTCATATCAGATATGGCACTACGCCACCAGGCCTTGTTTTTGTACTACAGATAGAGGAATATTTACAGGCTAACGTTTTTTCAAAAACCATGCTCCAGCCTTAGTGGCTCTCTGTATCTGATACATTATGAGGATGTTGTCACGCTTTTAATTAAAATCAAAAATGGACGCCTGGATACTCTGTCCGTTCATGAACGACTTGACCATCTTTTCCCATGTGAGTTTACCCGCGTCACGCTTTTGATTGAGTGTTAAAAGTGTTCAAGCGATTTTTTTGACTTCTTTGGGGTAAATGTCTCAAAACATCAGACAACACAATGTCTCCTGTATCGACTAGCGTTACTTTTTTGGGTAAATGTCTCAAACATCAGATATAACCACTAGAATAATCGTCTGAGCCGTGCAGCCGGTCCTACGTACGCCGATGCACTAGTCTGATTCTCCGCAATGACAATGTCAAAACAGATTTGTCGCGTTCTTCTTGGTTTCGTCAGAAGAGAGATAACGTTGCAAAATACTCGAATATTTTTTTTGGCCTTTTCGTGCAATGTTGACATCTTCCCGGATTCTATACTTCCGACATAAGCCCGGTCAAGCTCTGTCTGCGCAACTCTTTGATAGAAACTTTTGCGTCTTGTTGATTTTAATCTGTTCCAGTGAGTTGGGGAACAGGAACATTTTCTGTGTATATTCATATCACCCTCGCGTGAAAAAGCTGCTTTCATGAACGCAGTGCCCTGCCAACAGTGTACCAAAAAACCGCCTTGTTGGTTTTTAAAACCTTTTTCTTTTGAAAAACTTTAACTTTCTTTGTCGGCCACAAGACGATACAGACTTTTTCTTATTATTAATTTTGTTACTGTTTTTTAAAAGGACATTGCCGTTTAAAATATTAGGGCTGCTCAACAGAGAGCATTAATAAAGTCCGGACCTGCTTTGCTAAACAATAACTTTTCGCACGCTCGCTTCGATTTATATAGCAGCTCCATTAAGACAAATCCTTTGTATTACGTGAAGACATTTTTCACTTTTTAATTTTTTGGGCAGATAAAACACCGGACCAGTCCGAGAGAATGTTTGATCTGAGTTCTTAAATGTCTGTTGTTTTAGATTTATAATCAATGAAGAAGGTATCCAAAAGGGCGACGCCATTGCGTCATTAAAAGCTTCTAAAAAATATTTTTGATTTACCGGGAACATTTGTCTCCCCAACAAGATTATTGATATTTATCACGGGGCTTATTAACAGTACTAAATTAGTTTGTGTTTAAACTTAATTGACGACTTGCTTTGCCTTGGACAAAACAAATTTTGCACAAGATAAATACAGCTCAAGTTGCGATGAATGACATATTTGTGAAAAGGTTCTGGACTTCTGTATTTTGTGGAAGCCTGATTTCATCAGGTCGTCGATCACAATTTAGGATTGTTTGTTTGTGGGGAGCAGCGTATCGTCTGCAGAGAGAAGATTCGGGTATCCCGTTAATAAAATTAATTTGGCAAATCTTAAGAAAGCTCGTCATAATATCGGTTGCCAACAAGAATAGATTAAACAATGTTTTCATTTTTGTGCGAAATAATCTTGGGGAAGCGTTTTCAATAAGGACTTTTGACAAAATAAGTTTTACCACAGTTTGACGGGCCACTGAACAAACGCAACTGAAAGGATGTTGAAGGCGACATCTAATTTCAGTCTTAGTATCCATACCGTGAGCGTGAAATAGTCTGGAGCACCCGTCGTTTATTGTATACAACTCGACTTTTTTTTGTGACTGATTGTTCTGTGGCGGAGCCGTTTTTATCTCGAGTAATTCTGTCACTCACAACAGTTCGACGCGCGTCTGCTGTTCTGTCTTTCACAAAAGCTTGTACAAGCCCCTTTAAAGAGTCGCGAGTGAACCGTTTTAGAAGCTCACGGTTAAGCGAACTCCTTTTACATTTTATGTGTGTTTTGGTCTCGCACTGTGCGATATGCATAACATTTAGGTCCGCCGGACAACAAAACTCCACTAGGGGTCCTTCGATGTTCAAGTCGTCAGTCATTTGATTACCTAGGTAGGGGCAGTGGGAGGGATACCCACTATTTTCCAAAGCGGTGAAAATAAAACCGAATCAGTGATCACAATACAAAAAACACGTCGCTGGCAAACCGGTCCAATAAATCATATACGTTCAGACGAGCATATGCAGTTGTCATTGCTCCGATAAAGACATTAACGTCTTTCACGTTTAGACCCCAGACCGTTCTTGTTGACGCCAGTTTTGGACGAGAACGATATCGTCAAGAAATGAGAAGACTGTCTCACGTCATACTGTCAGAAAAACATCAAGTCTATGGGAATTTTCGGGGTCTTGATATATTTCTGTAGAGCAACATCAGCCTTTGCAGCGAAACGCCCCCAAAGGCGAGTTTAACTTATTTCTAGAACAAGTTTCTAATGCCTTATTCAGTTTGATTTTGTCAGGATCCAAACGAATTCCTTCTTTCGAAGTAGTCTTACGTACTTGTTGTGTTTGTCCTCCGCAGTGACAACTGTGAACGGGTAGCGCTGGCTTCATGTTTGCTTTTCAGAAACGTTTTAACGTAATCTTTAAAAAGACGGATCGTTTTTTCTTTGAAATGCATACTTCGTGTATTTTCACGATAGCATAACCCTTTATTCGACAGGCTTTCATAAGTTCGACCAGATAAAACCAAGTGCCACCGAAGCGTCTTTTCAGATTCAGATGCAAACACTCAGAAACTGGTTCTGAGTTTCAGCACAGGTCCTGCATAGAGGGAACATAAGCTTCCCGTGACAGCGAAAAGGCAGCACGGGATGGAAGAGGCCTCTCGGGGGAGCACATCACATTGACAATTTCCAAAATAATTTTCAATGCTGTCAAAATCACCGCCAGATTATTTCAGGATTGGCCAACAGGGTAATCTCTTTTGCTCTGAACAAACGGGTAAAGACTAATAAGTGAAAATCATTAGTACAGATCCTTTCATTTTCGGAAACCTGATGATAAGATTCATCGCGTTGGTCTTCCTCCATAGAGGAGTCTCTCGGGTTTAAGGGTTTCTGGTTTTTGGTAGTTGTCCAAAAAAGCATTGACTGTAGCGTCTGTCAAAGCCATTTTTTAAATTCACACTCCATAAATTTAACAAACTGTCACACCGTACGGTTGTTTTTTTAAATTCTCAAATCTTTTCACTGTCGCGTTATACAAATCACCAAACTTTATTTTCGAAAGAGGGGATTGATGTCATTTCGGGAAAACAACGCGGATGCCCATGCATGAAACACCCCAGCATTCATAAACAGGTATTGGAGGCTGATCCCGAAACCGTCCAAAGAAATAGGGACCTATTCTGATTGCTCATCCCCTAGAGCATTGGCGTTATTAGAACAATTTCTGTGTTTGTGCTATGAACTCAAGCATTGGAATCGACACATCTGAAAAGCTTCTTGTTTTGTCCAGAATAACAACCAGGGTATGTTAGGCTATGTTGTGTCTTTAAGTTTAGAAAGAAGTTCTTGGTATACCTTCATGCATGCGGATGCCTAATTTTACAGACGCAAAATGGATCGAGACCCGTGCTTGTATTACAGAGTCACGGGGTGTTGTGACGCATGCTTTTGCCAAAACCTTAAAACGTCGTCAAATGCAATAAAGTGTTCATTTTCTTTTGCGCAAATAAATTCCAGAACCACGAACCGTTTCATACCATTCCATTTAAATTTCACTCTGTCAGGCTCCCTTCATGGGATCAAAGCCATAGAGAAACAGGGGTGCTGGATAGTGACCCACATAATCGCTGATTTTGTCTAGTGTTGAACCTGGGGGAAAATAGACCTTTAAACACCGTCGTTCAACACCATAACGCATCGGGAGGTTTGCAAGACGATCGGGTAAGAACTGAAAGGAATCAATCCATCGACTGATTGTATTTATGCAAACATCGAATATAAAAATGACTGCCGTTATCGTGACGTCATAGACAACGCCTTGACTAACAGATAGTATTCCAGAATCAGGTAATTGTCAAACCCCCGCCAGCATTATGGGCGATTAAATGTGTAGCCCTTGTATCTAGGTTTTCTGAACTGGTAACAACGAATTTGTGCACGCAGTCTAAAGATTCAATAACTATAACATTTTCTGCGGAGCAGTCGATAGCACCTCATAGACACCCCGGCCTCAATGTTTATCGTTTGTGATATTCTTGGGTTTCAAAATCGTTTAATAGATTGATTTATTATGTAGATCGAAGTCTGTGGTTTAAACAGGCTGAATATAACACTTGATGTGTTGCTTTTCCAGGCATGTATTATTCGGTTATTACATGTTTGCATTTTTTCCCGATACATGTATGTCCGTTTTGTCAGTATTGTAAATCGGTTTTGCGGCATTTTTTCACAAATTTTAAAACTCGCACGGTACTTTATTTATGGACATTTCGCTTGTCTTGTGCAGAGCGTAACACGTGATGAAAGGACAAAATGCGTTTACAGGCTCATCACACTTGTCGTAGGCCGCGGTTTTACCACCATACGATACACTACCCATTCAGTCAATGTGTCTCACACATGTTGGCCTCAGAGGGGTCATATGTATTTAGGACATAATTTGCAGTAATAACTACAACAAAAAACCCGTGATGTTTTCAATAAATAATAGTGGTTGTCATATAGATATGAGAGCACTGTTTTCACATTAGGCTCATTATGCGTTTGAAAGCGATGTAGACGTTTACGCTGCTCCCATGGTGAAAGATTACAAATTTTTTATGCCGAGATGGTTTTTCAAATTTCGAGGACGTCGCCTAAACGAACAGACGTGTCGTTTATGTCCAAAATTAACATTGTGTTGAGTTGCTTTGCTTTTCTATTTTATATTTCAGACTTCATAGAGCGTTCTAGAAGCAGGGGATGCAGAGACTTAAAAACACAAGTTATGTTCGTTCTGGGGTCAAATAGGTGTTTTCCTTTTTTGCGAAGTATTTCATCATAAGGACCAGCAGCGAGAGTTTTTAAGACGTACTCCGCCCTTGACTTTAGTGCGAAACCGTTCACTATAATTGTAATTGAGATCTGACATTGAATTATCATTGCCTTTGAAGGGTTGGATGACTTGACTACAAGAAACATCTGTATTGTAATCGTTGTTTGAGTTCAATATGACCTGCCACGTCCGATGTAACGACGGGGCCTTCTTAATACAACATTGAATGAACTCCTGGGCGTGTTGACTTCAGTAGGCTTGTTCAATAACATTTTGTTTAAATGTTGTCATGAACTTATCGGGGACCGCTGACGGGTCGGCGTAGGTCTATTTCCCTAAAGTCAACATTCTGTTCTAACACTTTATAGCGTTATAATTGTCTATGCGTCTAGACTTAATGGGCTTTCCATAGCCTAATTTGCTGCAGTAATTATGGTTGATTGTAGACGAAGTCGCTGTTGAGGCTATGCACGTTGTTTGAATTCGGTATGTGTATTGTCTGAGTTTTTTTAGGAACAGTTACGAGATAATTGAGTTTTTAACTGAGAATCTGAGATGTCGTATACCATTCACGAGCAGACAGAAAATTTCCAAGGTCAATTGAGTTTAACTGAGAAGTAATCTGAGATGTGTATTACATCACGGCAGACAGAAAAATTCAAGGGTCAATCTGAGTCTTAACTGAGAATCTGAGATGTCGTATGGTAGATAGAACGTTTAATGTGAATCAATTACAAGATTATTCAGACATAGAATTCACAGCCGTTTCAATAATTCCCGAGTTACCAGCATTACCTGATTCCAAATCAGAAAGAGGGGTTCTCGGTTTTTTATCGGGGGGTGTGCCTGGAACATTATACCAAATTTACAAACAATTAAAATTGAAATATTGAAACAAATATTGAAAAAATAGAAAAATAGAAAAATAGAAAAAACAAAAAACATAAAATAGGAAAAATTACAAAAAGCGATTAAACAGACGTATTGTTTTGATCTATTAGCACTCTGTTGCCACTCCTGCTGTTGCAGTGTGGCTATATTTTCTGCGAGAGCTGGTAAAGTATTCAACATTAGACTTCTGTCTGGGTGTTCAGAGCAGAACGAAACGTTAAGCGTCACAGAACCTCTCTATAGTGTGTCTGTCTGCATTCCAAATGTTCGATTTGTTTTTTTCAACACCTGATGCTTCTTTATTGTTCGAACAAGAACGTTTTAATTGTTGGCTGTTCTCAAAGTTTAGCGAATCACTCTGGGTATGTGCTTCCCGCAAGGTCTGTTGTACATTGATCGAGTTTGTTGTACCATGTTAGAGTTCACTATTAACTCATCTTGGTCTTGGTCGTGTTGTTGTGTGGATATGCCGGCAGGGACACTTCTGTGTCTGAAACAGTAACAGGCGTGGGCAGCGTGGGGGTGCTTCTTCTCTGCTTGCCAGACGTTGGTTCCGAAACGTTCTCTGCTTGTCTGTCCCAGCGGTGTGGTTCCAAAACTTCTAGGTTCCTGCTCGGTCCGGGCAGCGGTTTCTCTGCACGTTCAGACAGTGACTCCAACCAGTAGGATTGCTGTAAATATAAACATGAAGAATAGTAGCATGACCTCTATAAAACATTTTTTAAAAAATACTGTTTTATTAGTTTTCTTTTTGATACATACAGGAGTTGCTGTTATATCGCAGTTTAAACTGTCTTGAAGTGAACTCATCGCCGGTTTAAAAACACCAGCCAGCTGCAGACAGGGACTGTTCGTGTAATGTTGTAGTCGGCGTCTTGAAAACAAAAACAGGGACAATGTGCATACGTTAGCATATTAAACATTTTTTAAAAATATGCTTTATAGTTTCTTCATACATACAGGGGGTTCTGGTTATATCAACAGTTTTTTTAAACTGTTTCAAGGAACTTGTTCGACGTTAAAACACAGCCAGCTACAGACAGGAGACAGTTTCGGTAATGGGGCTGTTAGTCGGCTCGACGTTTAAAAACTGCCGGCTGCAGACAGAGGACTCGTCGTTGTAATGGGGCGGTGTGGGCTGTCTGAAAAACAAAAAACAAAAAACAGACAACACGAAACGTTAGCATTTTAGTTGTACAGGAATAAAAAGACAAATGACAAGTTTTTGTTTTTCTGTTTACCTAGCAAGCAATTTCTAGTCTTTTTCTTCTGAGAAAAACGCCGGTCTCCGCGATGTGATAAGTCTCCAGGCCAACCTTTCGATCGTTTGGTTGTCGAGAGGTCTTTTTCTCTTTGAACGTTGTCGTTGAATGCGGGGACTGCGGCGGCGAATCTCTTATACAGCTATACGAGAGAAAAACAGAGACCATGTGAACACTAATCATGATTATGTCATTAAAATCATTTGTTTTGTTAAAAAAATAAAGTAAAATAAAATAAATAAATATATATATATATATATATATAATAGTAGTTATAAATAGATCAAATAGATACACAATAAATGCATATATTAATTATCAATAATATACTAATCTATTTTATGTGGAAACAGCTTGGTAAAACATTACATGTTTTCGGATAAATCTACAGTTTTTTAAAACAGAATAGATTCTCAAAAACGGTTTGTGTCGTAAATCTGTAGTCTTTTGTAAAGATTCTCAAAAACGGATGTGTCGTAAATCTGTAGTTTAAACAGAATAGATTCTCAAAAAACGGATGTGTCGTAAATCTGTAGTCTTTTGCGAAGATTCTCAAAAACGGATGTCACGCAGGACGAAAGACTACAGAATTACGTCACGTCCGTTCTGACAATACGAAAATGGCGCCGCACTACACCGGCTCTCGAAACAGGTAATGCTTTTTTGTTGTTGTCTTAGATCAGAACGGTGTGTATCTAAAACGTTTTTTTTTTTGTTTGTTTTTAAAACGAAACCATGTATAAAAACCAATCTCTCACCCGTTAATAAGTGAACGCCGTGCGGTCTCGCTAAGAAGCGAACGCTTTCCATACGCGCCGCGTCCTCTGTGTTCGCTACCTGTAAAACACAATTAATATAGGCTAGGGTTAAAACTTTTTATTACCACGCGCATGCTTGCATAGCGAGGATCGCCGTTATTGTTTGGGAACAAAAACAGCGGATTTTCCGAGCTTTAAGAGCTGTTTATTTATTTAGAGCAGATATTCTACATCGCGGATCTTTTCGCGGAAGCAATGCACTGTTTGTGAACGAATGTTTTGACCCGTAGTAGAGCAGTTATCGCATATTAAATACAATTGCGTAGCACCAATTGCCCAACGTTTAGGATGTTACGACGTGCAGCGTTACCCCAAACGCTTAGGACGTTACGATGTGCATAGATTAAAACAAATATTTAGAATGTTTGACCCGTAGTAGAGCAGTTATCGCATATTAAATACAATTGCGTAGCACCAATTGCCCAAACGTTTAGGATGTTACGACGTGCAGCGTTACCCAAACGCTTAGGACGTTACGATGTGCATAGATTAAAACAAATATTTAGAATGTTTTGACCCGTAGTAGAGCAGTTATCGCATATTAAATACAAATGCATTGCCCAAACGCTTAGGACGTTACGATGTGCATAGATTTAAAACAAATATTTAGAATTTGAAATAGTTTCTAAACAAATGTAAAAGCAAAAAGGATAATAATGTGGGATTTCTTACCATTATTTCCGGACATCTTATCTCTCCAAAAAATGTCTCGTAGGTCTGTGTCTCGGCGGTCTGTGTATTTGTTTTTAAAAGACTTGTGAACACGCTACTTATAGCTGTGAAATTCACCTATACTAGTCACGACATGCCACAGACATGTCGTGGCAAAGTACAGGTAGGAAACAGAGTGGGGGACAGGGACGAATGGCACCACCTAGTGGCGTAGAGCGGTGGGGACAGGGGAGTGTGGCGTAGAGCGGTGGGGACAGGGGAGGGAGTGTGGCGTAGAGCGGTGGGGACAGGGGAGGGAGGGAGGGGTCAGCGGCGCCAGGGGGTCTGGCATGCGGGACGAATGGCTCCCTCTGGCTGCGTAGAGCGGAGGTACAGGAGTGAGAGGAAGGGTGGAGGGAGGGGTCATGGGGATGAATGGCTCCCTCTGGATGCGTAGAGCGGAGGTGTCAGGGAAGGTGGGAGGGAGGGGGTCATGGGGGTGAATGGCTCCCTCTGGTGGCGTAGAGCAGTAACGACAGGGCAAGGGCGGGGAGGGAGGCGGGGCGGGGGGCGGGGTTTAATTAGCATATTTGCATATGCTAATTAAAAAACAAAATGGCGGAAAAAAGGACCTATTTATTACTACTCATACAGCATGACTTAATACTTTGTGGAACCCCCTTTTGCTGCAATAACAGCAGCAAGTCTTCTGGGGTATGACTACAAGGTTTGCACATGTAGAGACATTTTAGCCCATTCCTCTTTACAAAACAACTCAAGCTCTGTCACATTAGAAGGAGAGCGTTTGTGAACAGCAGTTTTCAGGTCTTTCCACAGATTTTCAATAGGATTTAGGTCAGGACTTTGACTGGGCCATTCTAACACATTAATATGTTTGTTTTTAAACCATTCCATTGTAGATTTAGCTTTGTGTTTAGGGTCATTGTCCTGCTGGAAGGTGAATCTCCGCCCCAGCCTCAATTCTCTTGCTGACTCCAGCAGGTTTTCCTCCAAAATGTCTCTGTATTTGGCTCCATCCATCTTCCCAACTATTCTTACAATCTTCCCAGTCCCCGCTGAGGAAAAGCAGCCCCATAGCATGATGCTCCCCCATCATATTTGACACTGGGGATGGTGCACTCAGGACGATGAGCAGTGTTAGGTTTGCTCCATACATAACGTTTGCATTTGGGTCAAAAAGTTCAATTTTTGTCTCATCTGACCAAAGCACCTTCTTCCACATGGTAGCTGTGTCCTCCATATGACTTCTAGCAAACTTCAAACAGGATTTCTTATGGCCTCCTTTCAATAATGGCTTTCTTCTTCCACTCGTCCATGAAGGCCAGATTTGTGTAGAGACTTATAGTTGTCCCATGTACAGATTCCCCCAGCTCAGCGGCAGTACGTCTCAGCTCCTCCAGAGTTATCTTAGGACACTTGGTTACATTTCTGACCAGTGCTCTCCTTGTTCGGTCTGTTAGTTTAGGTGGACGGCCGTGTCTTGGTAAGTTCGCAGTGGTGCTATACTCTTTCCATTTCTGAATGATGGATTGAACAGTGCTCCGTGAAATGTTCAAATCTTGGGAAATCTTTGTATAACTTAACGCTGCTTTAAACTTCTCCACAGCTTTATCCCTGACCTCTCTGGTGTGCTCCTTGGCCTTCATGATGTTGTTTAGTGACCAATACACTCTGACCATAGCTCTGAGGCCCTCACAGAACAGCTGGAATTATACTGAGAGTAGATTACACACAGGTGGCCTCTATTTAATGGTTAGGGCAAGGTGTGAACATTCTGCAGTCATTAGGAAAGTTATAAAGGCAATTTAATGCACTCAGAAAATGCTGTATGAATACTTATGCACGCCCCACTTTTCACTTTTCTATTGTTTGAAAAACAGAATCATGAATAATTTTGCTTTCACTTCACAGTCGTCTATCTCTCATTGTTCTGAAATATTTTTTTCCCCTCATAATTAACAAAAAGTATAAATTAATACTGGTTTCATGTCCGACAGGAAAAAAATGCAGATGTGTCTTTTTATAAAGTGTATGTAAACATCTGGATCCCACTGTTTATACTTTAAATGTGTGATTTTATTTTGACATATTAGTAACAAAGTCCTGCAGGTTTGTTTTGGGACAGAGGACAGTCCTCGTAAACCCGTGAGTGTCCACCAGGGGGCGACTTACGCAGCTGCGAGCTCCGGTACCGTCGGATCGTCCGCACCATCTCCGCCACTTTGTGCTGAACAGAAACATAAAGACAACGGTGAGAAGGAGGAGCCAAGAGGAAGGACAGTGGATGTTCTCACCATCTTCTCCAAGTTGACCAGGTCTCCATGGAACGTCTTACAGCTCTCGTGAAGAAACGTCAGGTCTGGGATGAAACCACAGAGTCAGGAAGTGTTTAGAGCGGACACAGATCCTTTTCAGCTTCAAAGCCTGTTCTAAAGACAGACCTGGAGCAGTTTATCACCACTTTCACACAGTTTTGGTTCATCCTGATTCATATTCTGAGTTCATGAGACGTCAGGACTTTCTAAAGAGCCTGTACTTTAAACCTGAGGCGGCGGGAATGTCTGGAAACTGTTTAAACGCTGATTTCCTTTGTCTTTTGTTTGTCTGCTGGTCAGAAACGTCTCACAGTAAAACAGTACAGGTCAGTGTGTGAGTGTGGCGCCCCCAGAGGCCGCTACCTTTGAGCAGCAGAGGAGTGAAGGGGATCAACGGAGGTCTGAGCGTCTGCACCAGGTCTCTGTAGGACTTATGGTTCCGGGACGGGTCCTGGAGGGAGAGAGTTCAGTCCTGGTCAATAGAACATTCATTTTATTCATTCACCGTTTGAGTTTAAGCTTCTGTGGGCTTTACTTTAGAAACACAAATGATCTCCTCCACATCTGCTCTGATGCTCCGCCTCCATCTCAACTCATCTGAACCAGAGGTCGACAGATTCTCAGGGCGATGCCGATATGCACCACCGATATTTTAGAACGATTTTTAAAAAAGGTCCAGTTTATAATCCTGTGTGCGAAGCTTCTAAACAGTGAAATGTGTCAGTGTTGAACAGTGACAGCAGGGGGCGCTGTATGAGAGGCATAGGGCTGGTTTATTCAGGACATTCATGTTTATTCGGTTCTTCAGATGGAGCTCGTTTAAAAGACTAAAATCAGCAGATGCAGATAAGTCTCTGTCTCTTATGTTTCTGAAATGATAAAACATATAAAATAGGATCCGAGGTGAACAGGAAGTTGTGGATCATTTTAAGGCTCTGACTGAGCTCTTTCCAAAGACAAAAGTCTGTCACTTTCTGTACAAGAGATCTGCTTTAATCGGCCGATATTATAAAATACTCAAATATGAGTGAATGAAGAAGCTCCAACACTGAAGATTTGGACGACCTGTGTCATGTGAAAAGCATTAGACAAATAAAGTGAAATATCTGTGAGGAATTAGATGTATAAAAATCCATGTGTGGAAAAAGCTTCCAAATGTTGAAAGTCTGGAGTCTGTAGGAGCTAAAGTGAGATGTTGTTGAAGAGTGGGATGAACGTCTCGGGTTAAAAACAAGTCGACTCACAGGGAAAAGAACCACCTGACCACCTCAGAGTTTGCAGGATTACCTAAAGATGAGAAGTTTCTCCTTCCAAAACAAACAAACTACAAACAATAAACAATAAACAATAAAGCTAAAGTACAGGATAATAAACAACACTCACCGCCAGACTCTCGAACTGCTGGAACTGTTTCCGGAACTTTCCTGGTAAACCCTGAAAGACACAGGAGTACTGAGGAGGAGGAGTACTAATACTGTAGTAATGTTACCTCCAGGTGAGGCGCAGCAGGATTGAGTAGCAGTAGTAGTAGTAGTAGTAGTAGTAGTAGTAGTAGTAGTAGTAGTAGTAGTAGTAGTAGTAGTAGTAGTAGTAGTATTAATAGTAGGCAAGGCACATTTATTTATACAGCACATTTCATGCACAAGGCAACTCAATGTGCCTCACAGCAACACCAAATACACAATAAAAACACAATAAAACAAATCAAAACACTCATAGAAATATACAAAATAATTATTAAAAATATATATTAAAAGTGGTTAAAATACCATCAATTACCACAGGCAACAATAAATAGGCAAGTTTTCAGCCTGGACTTAAACATAGTAAGAGTTGTGGCCTGTCTCACGTCCTCGCTGAGGCTGTTCCACACTCTTGCTGCTTGAAACTGAAACGCAGCCTCACCGTGTTTAGTGGTGACTCTGGGAACCACCAGGAGACCCCTCCCTGAGAACCACCAGGAGACCCCTCCCCGAGGAACCACCAGGAGACCCCTCCCTGAGGAACCACCAGGAGACCCCTCCCGAGGAACCACCAGGAGACCCCTCCCCGAGGAACCACCAGGAGACCCCTCCCCGAGGAACCACCAGGAGACCCCTCCCGAGGAACCACCAGGAGACCCCTCCCGAGGAACCACCAGGAGACCCCTCCCTGAGGATCTCAAGGCCCGAGATGGTTCATACTGCTGTACCATGTCAGTTATATATTTTGGTGCCCGACCATGAAGAGACTTATAAACAAGCAGGGCTGTTTTAAAATCTATTCTCTGAGTGACAGGAAGCCAGTGCAGAGACCGGAGCACTGGACTAATGTGGTCGTATTTCCTGGTTCTTGTCAGGACTCGAGCAGCAGCGTTCTGGATGTTCTGCAGCTCTAACAGCTCGTTTAGAAAGGTCAGTGAGCAGCCGGTACAGTAGTCTAACCTGCTGGAGACAAATGCATGGATGAGTCTCTCTAAGTCTGGTTTAGACACTATGTTTTTTATTTTAGCTGTTAGATGTTTTTAGATGGTAATAGGCCGCTGATGTAATGGACTTAATATGACTGTTAAAATTCAAGTCTGAGTCCATGATTACCCCTAGATTTCTAACTTGACTTTTCGGTCCCAGTGAAAGAGCTTCAAGCTGACCAATGACAACCTCTCTGTGTTTTTGTGCCAAAGACAATGATCTCAGTTTTATCTGTATTTAACTGGAGGAAGTTATTTTGCATCCACACACTGATCTGTTTGATACAATGACACAGAGTATCTACAGGCCCATGTTCACCTGCTGTTAGTGAAACATAGATCTGAGTGTCGTCTGCGTAATTGTGATAGGACATGTTGTTACTGGATATTAATTAACCTAATGGAAGCATGTACAAATTGAACAAGAGGGGCCCCAGAATCGACCCCTGGGGAACCCCACAGGTCAATGCCATTAGGTCTGAGACACAGTTTCCAATTGCGACATAGTAAGTTCGTTCCTCGAGGATCTGAACCACTCGAGAGTCTTTCCAGAGATTCCCACCCAGGTTTTTAATCTCTCTAATAAGATCCTGTGATCCACTGTGTCAAACGCAGCACTAAGGTCCAGCAGGACTAAAACTGTGACCTTTCCTGCATCTGAACAACTAGTAGTAGTCGTTTGGGCCGAGGCTTCTGTTTCTTTCAGAATCGCATGTGGCTATTATTTTTGTCACCAGTAGAGGGCACTGTTTAATTTAACTGTGTTTTGGTGGTGTAGTAGTTATTGGGTGGAGAGGCAGTTTTTCGTGTCTCAGAACTGTGTTTATGGACGACGGTCACCACAATAAACAAGTATCTTTGTTAAAGGTGTGGATCGATCTTTACACCTTAGAACTTTGGACCAAACAGTAGTAATATTACCTCCCAGGTGAGGCGCAGTAGTATTGGTAGTAGCAGTAGTAGTAGTAGTAGTAGTAGTAGCAGTAGCAGCAGCAGTAGTAGCAGCAGCAGCAGCAGCAGCAGTAGCAGTAGCAGTAGCAGCAGCAGCAGCAGCAGTAGCAGT
>VHKM01000339.1:0-67500 GCA_007210695.1 Neogobius melanostomus | reverse complement strand
GGGAGGAGCCGGGCCAACCCCAACTCCTCCTAACTGGTCTTTATATACACTGCGTGCTAAGAGGGTAACCTTGTTCACTGACGAAGCCTTTTGGATGAGAGGCGAAACGTTTGGAGACCTCAACTATTGTTTATTGTTTATTTATTTGTTTGAGCAGTTAACCTGCTCAAAGGGAGTGGGCTGAAGCCAAAGGCTTATAAGCGCCCACCCCAAAACTACCAAGTACAGAAGATGACTCAAGTACCTTCTTTGAAAATTATGAATACTAATTATATTTTACAGTGCGGGGTCCCGGGCTGGTGATTTTGGGGTCACGGCCTGAAGAGTTTGGGAACCCCTGTTTTAATGCCAAAACACTGGATTTTAATGATGCAAACGCACAAAGTAAAGATCATTGGACAAAACAGGAAACTTTTCAGTAAAATAAAAAGGTAAATTTCCTCCAAAGCTGCAGCTGAATCTGTTTCAGAATAACTTTCCAGTTAATTCAGATTTAATGCCGGTTTGAATCTAAGGTGATGCTTTTCATAAGGACATTTATAATGAAGACTTTGAATGCAGAAAGCCTGTTGTAGGAGCCGCCTCCATCATTAACTTCTGAACCAGGAAGAGACAAAGTCCGTTTGAGCCGATATCCGATACCAAGAGACTTTCTTAAAGAAGCTGCTGTGAGTGAAAAAGTGAAAGGTCCTCTTTCGTAACAAGGGAATTTCTTCATTTGGGGTTTTGTACCAAGTGATGTCATGGAAAACTATTAAACAAGAATCACTGAACTTTTCTTCACTAACAAAGTCAGATCAGTTAATCTTTAACAGAATTTCATAAACTCCATCACCAACACTGTGACCTTCAGACCTGGATTATTTTATTGCTTTAATGACATGATCAGAACAACAGGAGCTCTTTCAGATGAACTCGGCCGTGTGAGGAGCTGGACTTTATGAGTTTATGAGTTTATGATCAGCTGATACAGAGCAGTTTATGGAGCTGCAGTTTCAGCCTCGACAGTCTCACACAGACTTCTCTGTCCGACGAGGCGACTGAAGACTGACGACTGGACTGGGGTGAGTCCAGGGCCTTTACACACACTGATAGTTTTGATGCTTTTTGATTCTGATAGTTTAAACAGCCTATAGTTAAAATGAAGAATCCTATTGTGGTAACTATGGTAACAGGACTCAATGTCTCTGTGACACAAAAACTGTCCTTAATGTAGTAGAGTGGACTGCAGGTCCTATGGAGCAGAGCTCACCACTAATTACTTTACCATTTTACTTCTCATTACCAACCGCTAAGAATGTAAAGTTAGATTTAACCTGCAGAAAAGGCAACACAGATTCGTAAAATTGGCAGGACAGAGGAATTCATTTACAAAAGTAGGATATTTATTAGTTATGTTTGGTTAAAATTGTCCATGTTTCCTTGGTTCAAGGTGTGTCCAATAAGTTACGGCTATAGTTCATGACGGACTCACTTGAGCGCGTTCTTTTCAGTGCCCATGTTAAAAAGAGCACTTCACAGTCTATAACATAAAAAGAACCATCCTGGCTGTGCAGGCGTCCTTCCAAACCAAAGAAAGTGGAGAAGAAGGGAGGTGTGTAGCGCTGACAGGACCCTAAGAATGGGAAATCTACATGAGCACAATACGGATTCGTGGTCGGATGTAGCTACGAGACCATTGATATACCAGGGCGACGATGCATGGTGCTCCCCAAACGACCCATACCGAGACCCCGAACATGTTACTTGTCCAGCTATGCGGTAGCCTTTGGCCGGAGCGCCAGCATGCTAAAACACAATAGCATCGTAGCATAAGGTCTAGTCTAGTCACATGCTTGAATCTAAACTGGTCAACACGCTTACCAGCGATACGGTTGTGTGTACATCTAGTTGCTGGCTTGACACCTTGAGCTGCTGGCTTAACGCCTAAAGTCGCCAGCTTGACGCCTCCTGAGCGACGATAACAACTCACAACTTCACCAACTTTCACGCTGTGCCGCTACTGCAGCAGGGTGTGACGTCAGAGGGAGGAGAGGTCATGCCAGGTGCATGACCCCCCGTATTATAGGGCACACACGCAATCTGACTGGCTCAATGTAAGGGCAATATAGGCTACACCACTACATTAAGTCCAGCGTCTTCTCTCTCAGCAGCAGAGCCGCCGCTCCCTTTACTCTGATCACGCGCTCTGCGTGGGGAAACACATGAGGACAAAGTGACTGAACACTTTTGTAAAGTATTTGTGCTGCAGTTTTACTAACGCAGTGACAGAAAACGTCTGCTCAATGAGAACCATGAGAAAGAAGAGTTATGTGGCCAACGCGAGCCATGAAGCACGTGGGAATCTGTGTGTCGCCAGAGGAGACTTTACGCTCACACAAACCAAGATTCACTGCAAACTTCAGATCCTGACAAAACGTTAACATCATGTAGTGTCTCTGGAGCCTGTTCTCCATGTGGAATGTGGCAGGTTTGTGAATAAAGATCAGGGAAAACATTTGGACATTTATTTGTCAGCTGCTGCTCAGACTCACATGATCACATGAGAGACTAGAAACATGCTCCTCCAGGAGATACAAACATGCACCGTGTCCTTGGGTTAAAGCCTTTGTATCGGCTCTTGGCTGTTTTAGAGACTCATTACGCGGCTGAATGAATCACAATCACAGAAGGATTTGTCAATAATCATGAGTGAATCCGAAGCTCGTGCATTGCTCTCTGGAGGACAGGTGGTAAAGGGGTTTCTGTGAGTGATGGTCTGTGTGAGACTCACTGTGGTCCTTGTTTTGTCGTTAGAGCCGCCGTTCGTTCTGAGGAATCTGATGAGACTGATGTGTATCTGCTGTTACTGCACGCTCGTCTACGATCCAGCTTTTCTGCTTCCGATACCGATACCGGGGTTTGAGTAAGTACCGATATCCGATACCAAGAGACTTTCTTAAAGAAGCTGCTGTGAGTGAAAAAGTGAAAGGTCCTCTTTCGTAACAAGGGAATTTCTTCATTTGGGGTTTTGTACCAAGTGATGTCATGGAAAACTATTAAACAAGAATCACTGAACTTTTCTTCACTAACAAAGTCAGATCAGTTAATCTTTAACAGAATTTCATAAACTCCATCACCAACACTGTGACCTTCAGACCTGGATTATTTTATTGCTTTAATGACATGATCAGAACAACAGGAGCTCTTTCAGATGAACTCGGCCGTGTGAGGAGCTGGACTTTATGAGTTTATGAGTTTATGATCAGCTGATACAGAGCAGTTTATGGAGCTCGTCAGGGAGAGGCTGCTCTGTTCATGACCTCACACCCACAGGAAGGGCATCTGAGCTACATCTGTTTCTCTAAAGGGTTTTTATCTGACAGACCTTTATTTCCTGAAGCCACTTCAGAGAAACGTTTCTGTCCAAGCTTTGACAGTAGATCAGGCCTGACAGAAACATCACAGCAGTGTCTGAAGCAGCTGTAGATGTGGGTTTGTGACGCTCTTCTCTCTGTGGTTTCAGTTTGATCCATCATGGCGTCCAGACTGGAGCAGGACCTGACCTGTCCCATCTGCCATGAGCTCTTCAGAGATCCTGTGGTTCTGAGCTGCAGCCACAGCTTCTGTAAGGTCTGTTTGGAGAACTGGTGGAAGGACAAACCCCTGAAGACCTGTCCAGTCTGTAAGAGAAGGTCCTCAAGGGAGAATCCTCCACTGAGTCTGTCTCTGAGGAACCTGGTGGAGACGTTCACAGAGGAGAGAAGACAAACATCTCCATCTCCAGACAGCCTGAGTGCAGTTTTCACTCTGAGAAGCTGCGGCTCTTCTGTGAGGACCATCAGGACCTGATCTGCCTGGTCTGTAGAGACTCCAGGACTCACAAAGACCACAGCTTCAGACCCATCGAGGAGGCAGCTCAGGAGCTGAGAGAGCAGCTGAGGAGAGACCTCACACCTCTACAGGAGAACCTGAAGGTAAGAGACCTCACACCTCTACAGGAGAACCTGAAGGTAAGAGACCTCACACCTCTACAGGAGAACCTGAAGGTAAGAGACCTCACACCTCTACAGGAGAACCTGAAGGTAAGAGACCTCACACCTCTACAGGAGAACCTGAAGGTCAGAGACCTCACACCTCTACAGGAGAACCTGAAGGTCAGCGACCTCACACCTCTACAAGAGATCCTGAAGGTCAGCGACCTCACACCTCTACAGGAGAACCTGAAGGTCAGAGACCTCACACCTCTACAGGAGAACCTGAAGGTAAGAGACCTCACACCTCTACAGGAGAACCTGAAGGTCAGCGACCTCCTCCTCTTCCTCCTGTAGCTGTGTTTCCTTTGCTGGACTTTAAAGCACATTGTGAACCTTCGTAATGAGACCATGAGGTCATCGGTGACTCTGGCCAGGCCGGTCTCAGTACTGTGAGCGGAACAGAAACCAGATTGAAGTTTCTCATACAGTGAGTTTGTAGGCAGGTGGTCGTGAAGCTGTCCAGCTACAGTCCTCTCCAAAACCTTGGAGAGTAATGGAAGGTTGGAGATGGTTCTGTAGCTGCCAGGTCGTTGTAATTCAGGTGTTTTTTTAAGATGAGGTTTAATCAGGTCAGTTTTGAGTGAGGAGGGGACATGGCCAGAGCGAAGTGAACAGTTTATAATTGTGCTCATAAGTTCTGAGATGTTGGATTTGAACAGAATGGTGGGAAGTGGATCAGTGACACAGGTGCAAGGTTTCATTTTGCGGATGATTGTTTCAACCTCCTGCACCTTCACCTCCTCAAAGTCTGCCAGGGTGTTTTCAGGGACAGAAGACACTGAGGGCGGTGAGTCATTTGGGCGAGAGGTCCACGGATGGTGTCCACTTTGAGTGTGAAAAAGTCACTACATTTATTGCTGTTGCACAGATGACAGGGGGTGTTCTAGGACTTAGGAGCTGCTTTACGCTTCCAAAGAGCTGTTTAGAGTCGCTGGATTCTTATTGATTATTCTAGAGTAGTAGGTTGATTTGGCTTTAGATAACAAGGTGGAATAATGTTTCTGATGGTCCTGATATGCAGTTTTATGCAGAGTAAGGCCTGATTTAACAAAGCGCCTTTTAAAGGACCGCCCAGTGGCTTTCACTTTCCTCAGTTCTGATGTAAACCACGGCGCTGAGCCTGGTTAGGTGACAGATCTTGTTGTGACTGGGGCGTGGCTATTCTAAATACTGTGCAGATTTGTGTGTAGTATTTCAGGCCCTCTTCGGCAGAGGAAACATCTGCAGACAGATGTTTAAGATCTGCAGACAGAGCAGTATGGTCAATGTGGTTTTTGAGGCGTGTTTTTTGGTGTGAGATGAGCACATTGGTAATTCCACTGAAACAGCGCGGTGATCTGACACACACATGTCATACACTTGGAGGCTCTTTACTGGAAGAGAGTCTGTTATCACCAAGGCCACAGTGTGACCTCCTGTGTGTGTGGGCTTATCAATGTGCTGTTTCAGGTCAAGGCAGTCACATGGAGGAAGTCTGCCACCAAGTGATGGGGTGTCAACATGAATATTCAAATCTAAATGAATGAATATTAAAATGAGAACGTTTGATGTAGTTCAGGGGTCACGAATTAAATTTCACCAACGTCCGAAATGAAAAAAAAACGGACGGAGGCTCTTTCTAACTCTCTCTGATGTTTCAGGTCCTGGTTCTTTCTAACTCTCTCTGATGTTTCAGGTCCTGGTTCTTTCTAACTCTCTCTGATGTTTCAGGTCCTGGTTCTTTCTAACTCTCTCTGATGTTTCAGGTCCTGGTTCTTTCTAACTCTCTCTGATGTTTCAGGTCTTGGTTCTTTCTAACTCTCTCTGATGTTCAGTCCTGGTTCTTTCTAACTCTTCTGATGTTCAGGTCCCTGGTTCTTTCTAACCTCTCTGATGTTTCAGGTCCTGGTTCTTTCTAACTCTCTCTGATGTTTCAGGGTCCTGGTTCTTTCTAACTCTCTCTGATGTTTCAGGTCCTGGTTCTTTTCTAACTCTCTCTGATGTTTCAGGTCTGGTTCTTTCTAACTCTCTCTGATGTTTCCCTCAGGTCCTGGCTCGGAGCAGAGCACAGTTGGAGTTTTCAGAGGCTCATATCACGGCCCAGGCCCGAACGCGCTCAGACACAGATCAGAGCTCAGTTTGAGAAGCTGCACCAGTTCCTGAGGGAGGAGGAAGAGTCCAGGATGAAGGCTCTGAGGGAGGAAGAGGAGCAGAAGACTCAGAGGATGAAGGACATGATGGCGGCCGTGAGCAGAGACATGGAGGCCGTGTCCCAGAGCGTCTCAGAGACAGAGGAGCTGCTGAGAGCAGCAGACGCCTCCTTCCTGCTCCAGTACAAGACTGCAGCAAAGAGGCTGCAGCAGCGCCCCCTGGTGGAGGAGATGGGACCAGGAGCTCTTATAGACCAGGCCAAACATCTGGGCAACCTGGGCTTCAACATCTGGAGGAACATGCAGAGCCTGGTACAGTTCTACCCTGTGCTTCTGGATCAAACACTGCAGACCCTCATATGATCCTGTCTGAAGATCTGAGCTCAGTGAGACGAGGAGAAGAACAGGAGGTCCCACAGAATCCAGAGAGAAGAGTAAATTATGGTCTATTTGGATCTGAGAGGTTTGTCTCAGGGACTCACAGCTGGGACGTGGAGGTCGGGGAGAATGAGGACTGGTTTATGGGTGTGACAGAGTTTGTTCAGGGAAGAGACGGCACAAAGGAGAGCTGTTGGTTCATAGAGTTCTTTGATGGTAAATACTCAGCCTTTTCTCCCTCAGACCTATACTCAGGTAAACGTCTCTCAGTGAAGAAGAAGCTGCAGAGAGTCCGAGTGAAGCTGGACTTTGACACAAAAACACTGACCTTCACTGACCTCGACACAAACACAGACCTCCACATTCACAGAGTCTTTCCCTGAGGGACTGAGACCATGTTTAGCCACAGGAGATAAGGACGTTCTCTGAAGATCTTACCGAGGAACATCACTGTGACAGAGTAGAACCTACAGCTCTGTGTTTCTGTCTGTTTTCTCTCGTTAACCCTCGTAGTTCCTTCACCTGATGACATCACGAGGTGGTGATCTGTCTTGTTCTGAGCCTGTCAGTGCTCAGATTGCCTCCAGATGTTTTGAAAAGCCAAACTGTTTCAGACTGATTCTCGTTCTGCAGGAAACGCTGAGTCTTTCTCTGGGATGTAAAAGTACTTTGTATATTCTGGGGTTATTTGGATCAGAGTCGATGAAACATTGTTGTTCTGTTCATTCTGTGACTTCTGTAATTACTGTAAAGACTTAAATAAATAAGAACTGATGAACTTTCTATCATGAACTTGTTTTTATTCTTTACTGTTTTCTATGGATAAAGATGGAGTTATTCTTAAGGCAGTGGATATTTAGGGACCGGTTTATTGATTGTTGGTTTTAAGGTTCAAGGACTTCAGAGAAAATACAGTGGGAAAAAAAGTATTTTATAAATAAAAGTGGATTATTTGCTATAATATCTTACTTTGAACCAGTATTTAGCCACAGTCAGTGCTAAATGTTGCTTTTATGTAATTTTAGAATAACAAATAGCTTTGAATAGAGTAAATAATCATTATTCGAGGCCCCGTCAGATTCTCAGGTCGATGGGAGGCCGTGATGTCCCGGCCTTTGGGAACAGTGGTTTACAGTATTGTGCTGTAATTCACTAGCAAGGACCACGCCACAACAAAGTGTGATTAAAGAATTTAATGAGTTAAGGATGTAGAGTGAACTGGGCGAGACTGTTGGATGGGGACTCTGTCTCGATAAGCCCAGCTCTTCAGACCCCCTCGAAGCAGGAGAATCAGTGCTGAAATAAAACAGATGGAGAGGGAGGGAGGGTGGGGTCGACAGTTGCGAACAGACAGGAATGAAGGCTTGGCCTGGTGAGTATATATAGCTCGTGGTTAATTAGAGGCGTGTTGAGGTGAATGCAGGATTGGTTGGTAAGCAGAGGATGATTGATTGAGGCGTGGTCCTGCTCCTGAACTTAGTCAACAACATTAACTCCATTTCACTAGCAAGGACCACGCCACAACAAAGTGTGATTAAAGAATTTAATGAGTTAAGGATTGTAGAGTGAACTGGGCGAGACTGTTGGATGGGGGACTCTGTCTCGATAAGCCCAGCTCTCAGACCCCCAAAGTAGTAATTAAGATCACGAAATTGAATGAGCTTGACGTAGGTCGTCGAGGTTGTGGCGAATGTAAGAGTGATAAGCCCCGGAGGACCAACGACCGAGTGTCTGGATTTGATGGTCGGGAAGGCCTGCCTGGGTGCAGCGGAAGCCACCTGAGTCTCGATGCCATCTTCCAGCTTTGGTGGAACGGAGAGTCGTGGAAAGATTATAGATGCAAAAGTAGCGAAATGCACTTAAGTGGAGGTTTGTAAGCTGATGGAAGAATCGAGGTGGAATGGTGAGATTGGGAAAGAAGGCCCAGCACATCTGTCAACTCCTGCACTCCGAGTGCAATTGGCGAGTCGGAAGCATGAATGGCAGTGTCTAATGACCTCGGACGAATATAAGCTGAATTACGGTGCATATCCGGAACATCGCAGAACCCGAAAGCCCAAAGGAACATGCGCTCTGAAGAAAGGTAGACTGCGGGGGTGAAGTAACTGGAACATATAGAGCTTATGCAGCGGGCAAGATGATGAGTGGAGATCGCGTTGGTAGAATGTTGTGAGAGTGAGACGGTGCGGGGCAATCAGCACCGGGAGGAATGCGATGAATATGAAGAAATGACTCGAAGCTGTTCCATCCCGTGTGGTACGAAGACAGCCAGACTGAAGCTAGAGAATGGCCCTTGGGAGACAACATTCTGATGAGAGACGGACGGATCTAAAGGTAGACCGTGCTAAAAATGGAGGAACCAGCGTAGGGTGAATGTCGGAGTTTGGCGCCAAGCATCTGCACTTAAAACGGATTGATCATGGAGACGGGGATGAACCTGGCTGCAAGATAACGGGGCAGCAGGAATGTCCTGTGTTGATAATGTCGGCGGCTGCAGTGTTGTCGGAATGAATGATACATCTACCTGCCCACTCAATCCCCAAAGAAGAGCGGATATGACAATGGGGAAATTACGAACACGGCAGAAGACGAACAGATACATGTGAGGTCGATCATCTAGGAAGGCCAAGTGGTCTGGGAGCCGGCACCAGACGGCGGAACGGTGGTCCACGGGCACCGGCTCCAGACGGCGGGTCAGCGGACGGTGGGTCAGCGGACGGCGGGTCAGCGGACCACGGACACCGGCTCCAGACGGCGGGTCAGCGGTCCACGGGCACCGGTTCCAGACGGCGGGTCAGCGGACGGCGGGTCAGCGGTCCACGGGCACCGGCTCCAGACGGCGGGTCAGCGGTCCACGGCACCGGCTCCAGACGGCGGGTCAGCGTCCACGGGCACCGGTTCCAGACGGCGGGTCAGCGGACGGCGGGTCAGCGGTCCACGGGCACCGGCTCCAGACGGCGGGTCAGCGGTCCACGGGCACCGGCTCCAGACGGCGGGTCAGCGGTCCACGGGCACCGGCTCCAGACCCGCAATGATCTGCTGGCGCAGCGCCTGCGGAACCGGGGACGGCCGATAGATCGCCGAATACGGCCGAGTCGGTAGAGCAGCGGTCTCCAGAGTGTGCGGACGGGAACCGTAGGGTGTTGACTGAAGCATCTGGGCCGACGCCTGGGACAGTCCGGGAATGAACTGTGAGAGAATGGCCGGAAGAGGGTAGATGGAGGGGAGGGGAGGGGGGGATGGGGGAGGGGGGGGGGAAGGGGGAAGGGGGGGCGGGGCGAGAGGGGGGAACGAAGGCTGAGCCGGGGGAGAGACAGCAGAGCCGGAAGGGGAGGAGAGTGGGGCCAGAGAATGGCGAGGGGGGGGCCTGACTGGGGAGGGAGGGGGCTAACTGAGTGGGCGGTTGAGCGACGGCCGCGGCCAGCCTAGCAAAATCGGCCGCCGGGTGGCCAGTGGCCGAAGTGGAGAAGGGCGGAATTGGGGACATGGGGGAAAGGACGTGAACGCGGGGAGGGCACCCTGCGCGGACATGAATGAGAGGAGCAATAGGACGAGGTCCGATAACGACGACCCGTGCGCAGGGATAGGAGCCACCTGGGCCCCTTGCGGGGAAGCCACTCGAGTGGCCGCGCCTAGTCCAGCCGGAGATGTCCGCAGCGGAACGGGGGCGTTGGGCGAGGCCCCATCGGCGGGGAGGGACGACAGATAGAGCCCAAAAAGCTTGGGTTTATTATCGTAGCGGCCGAAGGGAAGGAGATGCCCGCTGTCCGGAGCGCACCCTGCAGCCTAACCACTGTCCAGTCCCTGATATCGCGACCGGAAGCGTTGGACCCCTGCCCGCGTGCGCGAGAGGAACCTCGAGTAGTGCGAGGGGGGCGCGGGGGAGGGCGCAAGTCACGCAAATTACTAGGTGCGGTGCGGCGTAGCGAGGGGCTAGGTGGAGGGGGCGGAGGACTGGCGGGAGGAGACGGGGCAGCGCGAGGAGAGACGCGAGCGCGTCGACTCCTGAGCGTGTGTGAGTAAGCACGCTGAGACGTGCGTGGTGTGACGACTCTTGAGCGCTGAACATGCGAACCATCGACATGCCGGAGAATATCAGCTGTAATCCCTGAACGCATCAGCTGAAATCGGGCTGGTTTATGGAACAACATGATCCATGGTCAGCATTGCACTCCTGTTGACAGACTAGAAAAGCAGATATAGCACAAGACGGCGGGAGCCGGGATAGCATGAGTTAGCAAAGCTAAGATGACACGAGTTAGCGCAGCTGGTACAGCCTGAGATAGCATAGCTGAGTAAGAATCAGCAGAAGCCAAGAAATCGTGAGTTAGCACAGCCGGTATGGCCTGAGATAGCGTGGCCAAGTAAGAGTTAGCAAAGCCGAGTTAGCAGAAGCTAAGACGACATTAGTAAAAAAACGGCTAGTATAGCCTGAGATAGTGTAGCTGAGTTAGCACGGCAAGTATAGCATGAGCTGAGTAAGCAGGAGCCAAAACTGAATGATCCATACAGAGTAAACAGAGGCTGAATGCTTGAGCAGAATTTGGTAGTACAGTTTTTGAGATTGCAAAGGGAGAGTGAGAGTGGGAGAAAGAGACAGCGACACGAGTAAGCAGGCACGTGGTCACTGTTGCCGACATTTTTTTTTTACGTCAAAGCACCCCATACCCCCAAATATTATTGACACAGTCGGAACCCCATACGACCTGAAAGGATCCGTGGAGCGCGGGGCCGGGCAGGTGCAAACAAGACGTGGAAGGAGAGCGCAGGTATCCGTCGATGTAGATTGCAGCGGAGAATTCCAAATGAAGCCTTGATGACGTGCGTGGCCTGACACCGAGCAGGAAGGAGGCTGGTGAATCAGCGAAGGAGAAGACTCTCGAACAGGATGTACTCACGCCGCGCTGCCGCTCCGGACCAGTGGAGAGCGGGCACGGGAAGAAGTACGGGACAGGGAAAAAGGAGGGGAGGGGGAGAGAGTAGCACGTGGAGAGACGCGCGCGTTGCGCCCGTACTCACCGCGGCCCGCGGGGAAGGGCGTGTAGATGGGAAGGCAGGGGAACTGGAAGCCCGCGGGGAGACGTGCACGACGCGGCGGCGCGAGCAGGCGCTGCGGCCCGAGGAACAGGAAGAGGGGAGCGTTGAGAAGAAGCAGACACGGAGACAGATCCAAACAACGACTCCGTGATGCGCTACTGCCGACCGGCGAACGGGGACGAGGGGAGAGGGGGGGAGACACAGCCGCGGCAAGCGAGCAAGCGTCCCACCACGCGGACCACGAGAGGCACTGCTGGGGCACGTGAGGAAACGTCACTGCGGCGGACGGCAGGCCCGGAGAACAGGTTAGAATCCGTATCCGGTGAGTTGAGGTCGATTACTTGCTCCGTGGTAACCATGTCGACAGTTTCGAACAGACAGGAATGAAGGCTTGGCCTGGTGAGTATATACAGCTCGTGGTTAATTAGAGGCGTGTTGAGGTGAATGCAGGATTGGTTGGTAAGCAGAGGATGATTGATTGAGGCGTGGTCCTGCTCCTGAACTTAGTCAACAACATTAACTCCATTTGCTCCTATTTCATCAGTTCATATCATTCACATGGAGCCCAGGGAGGGGCTAAAGACCCTGACTTACTAAGTGAGGGACCTGAGATAAGGCTCGTTGGAGATGCAGTTTTACAGCCGACTGTAGACGGTGCCGGTGAGATTTCTGTTCTTCTCCAGAGGCTCTGATGTCACGACATGGGGCACGGAAAGATCGTGAGACCCCAACGGGACCAGCCGACTGGATCAGCCGCTGCATTATATAACTATGTTTAGGTAGAGGGGCAAATACAACATCAACGCGCGCAGTACACAGGGATCCAGGGCTGTTAGGACTTGGTTCTTTGTATCACGTGAGAACAGTTATTTGGATATGGCCAAAGCAAACACTGGAGATAGAAGTCGTCTCAAAGAAAAGGCTTTTATTGCCATTGTTCCGAGTTACAAAGCAGTATAACCAGCTGGTGACTTCAGAGAAAGAGAAGAAGTGAAGTCCAGACCTCCGTCGACCGTTGCCTTTTATCCTAGTCTTGCACTTCTCTCCGCAGAGAGGGTGACTGCCTATCAGTGAGTCAGTTGTTCGTGTCTATGTGTTTGTACATTATCTGTACTGTACGTTATGTTCAGAATGATTATGGTGTCGACCGTTGTCTATCAGCTAATCTCACTGACATGGTCGGGAGGTAAGAGGTTAAAAAATGTTCAAATGTTTCACTTTTTATTTTTTATTTTGATGAGTAACAGCATCAAAACTTGAATATAAAGATTTCATGTTTTTGATACTTTTGTTTTTACGAGACCAGTAGTCGCTAAACCTTTGTTCTCCACTTAATGCTGTATGACACCAGTGCAGTAGCCTTTGCCGCTGACAGGGGGCGCTCTCTGAAACTCTCTGTCCAGTTTCTGGTCAGATAAAGCTCCACATGAGGAGGCGCTGGGCCGTCAGAGCGAGCCCATGAGGCGTGTGGAAGGGCATCTGCCTCTCACAGGTGGATGAGGTCCCTCTCCGGGCGCTCCCTGAGCCAGGCGTCCCGGGCCCGCCGCACCTCGGCGCCGTACACCTCGTGGAGCTTGCTGAACTCGGTCAGAGGGTCGAAGTCCACTCTGGGCCACTGGCTGGAGAACGGCGCCGGGCCGCGGATCGGAGTCACGTGGGCGTTTCTCCGAGCCCACGGTTTGGGCGACTTACGGGGTCTGAGCGCCCCCCCAGAGGAGGAGGGGGAGGGGGAGGAGGGGGGAGGGAGGGGGCTGAGGGGGAGAGTCCCAGAGGAGCCGGGCGAAGGGAGCGACGGGTCACTGCAGGACGAGGCGCCACCGCTCTGAGTGACGGCTAAAGAGAGAGAGTTTAATCAAACTTTATAACTTTCATTCACAAAGCAGCGCAAACAACCCCACTGGTACTGCAGCTCCCCTGTGTCTCACTCAGTATGCAGCTCCCCCTGTGTCTCACCTCAGTACTGCAGCTCCTCCTGTGTCTCACCTCAGTACTGCAGCTCCCCCTGTGTCTCACCTCAGTACTGCAGCTCCCCCTGTGTCTCACCTCAGTACTGCAGCTCCCCCTGTGTCTCACCTCAGTACTGCAGCTCCCCCTGTGTCTCACCTCAGTACTGCAGCTCCCCCTGTGTCTCACCTCAGTACTGCAGCTCCTCCTGTGTCTCACCTCAGTACTGCAGCTCCCCCTGTGTCTCACCTCAGTACTGCAGCTCCCCCTGTGTCTCACCTCAGTACTGCAGCTCCCCCTGAGTCTCACCTCAGTACTGCAGCTCCCCTGTGTCTCACCTCAGTACTGCAGCTCCCCCTGAGTCTCACCTCAGTACTGCAGCTCCCCCTGTGTCTCACCTCAGTACTGCAGCTCCCCTGAGTCTCACCTCAGTACTGCAGCTCCCCCTGAGTCTCACCTCAGTACTGCAGCTCCTCCCTGTGTCTCACCTCGGTACTGCAGCTCCCCCTGAGTCTCACCTCAGTACTGCAGCTCCCCCTGAGTCTCACCTCAGTACTGCAGCTCCCCCTGAGTCTCACCTCGGTACTGCAGCTCCTCCTGAGTCTCACCTCGGTACTGCAGCTCCCCCTGTGTCTCACCTCAGTACTGCAGCTCCTCCTGTGTCTCACCTCAGTACTGCAGCTCCTCCTGTGTCTCACCTCGGTACTGCAGCTCCCCTGAGTCTCACCTCAGTACTGCAGCTCCCCCTGAGTCTCACCTCAGTACTGCAGCTCCTCCTGTGTCTCACCTCAGTACTGCAGCTCCCCCTGAGTCTCACCTCGGTACTGCAGCTCCTCCTGAGTCTCACCTCGGTACTGCAGCTCCTCCTGAGTCTCACCTCAGTACTGCAGCTCCCCCTGAGTCTCACCTCAGTACTGCAGCTCCCCCTGAGTCTCACCTCAGAACTGCAGCTCCCCCTGAGTCTCACCTCGGTACTGCAGCTCCTCCTGAGTCTCACCTCAGAACTGCAGCTCCTCCTGAGTCTCACCTCAGTACTGCAGCTCCCCCTGTGTCTCACCTCAGAACTGCAGCTCCCCTGTGTCTCACCTCGGTACTGCAGCTCCTCCTGAGTCTCACCTCAGAACTGCAGCTCCCCCTGTGTCTCACCTCAGAACTGCAGCTCCCCCTGTGTCTCACCTCAGTACTGCAGCTCCCCCTGTGTCTCACCTCAGAACTGCAGCTCCCCCTGAGTCTCACCTCGGTACTGCAGCTCCTCCTGAGTCTCACCTCAGTACTGCAGCTCCTCCTGTGTCTCACCTCGGTACTGCAGCTCCCCCTGTGTCTCACCTCGGTACTGCAGGCCCAGGTCCTCAGCAGGACAGACATGTAGTGGTGCGAGGCGGTGGCGAGGCAGGTGAGCCACTCCTTCTGGGCGTGTCGGTCGGCGGCGCTGAAGCGGTAGGTCTGAGCCCCTGAAACACGAGGCTGAAGTCGGACTCGGAGTCGTCGGCTCGGACCCTGCAGCCCTCCAGCACGATGGCGCCCTGGATGTGGCGGTCGGCGGGACGGTCCTGGTAAAACAGCAGGTTTCCCTTCAGCACGAACCAGCGGCGGCGGAAAACTCCGGTCCGCTCCTTCTGCACAAGAGACAGAGAGAATATCAGTTAGATCATCAGCCAATGCAGCGGCAGGAGGATGAGGATCTGGACTCTACTCGAGTATCTTATTACTTTTACTCCCATAAACTTGCAAATACACTTTTTCTCACATTTATATAAATTAGGGCACAAACTTTGTGTCTGAGGGTCAAAATGAAAATGTGCCCTTGGGCCAAACACTGCGTGAAACACATAAAACTGTAAATAATAGAAGTTGTTTTTTTATTAATATTTTCGTTTTATTCCCTCTGTGCAAACAACATACTAGACTAAAACAAATGTTCACTCTGGCAAAAGCCTAGTTTTAATCAAATAAAATCAACAATTGCAGTGAAAATGTAAACATCTTTAACAGGACGAGCTGCTTATACTAGAGAGACAGTATGAGCCGATAATGCAGCTTATATGTCGTCCAGGTGTGGCAGCCCCCCCTGGTGGCGAAGCTTGAAATATTGTAATGACAATAAAATGAGCTTATGAATATATCTGGTTGCTGTTTCATTCTGTTCTACATTGTAATCCTTAAAGAGTGGGTATTATGCTTTTTTTCAATCACATAGCACCAGTCTATAGCATACTACAATGATGACGTAACCTTCTGTTGGTCTGTATATGCAGTAAATTAAAATAACTGCCTTGAATAAAATTGCTCTCTCAAAATGGCTGTACTGAACGTCTTGAAATAGGCCTCTGTCTCTTTAAGAAGCTTTCCGACACGCCCCCTTCAGCACACTGCTGTGGCATCTAAACAACACTACTGTGCGGGGAGGGGGCTCTGCTGAGCTGAGGAGCAGTGGTTGGTGGCTTGGCTGGTGACAAAAGGTCCAGAGGCGTCTCCAGGAGGTGGGGGCGTTCCTAGGAGGACTGAGGCATAGCTACACCTAAAATGGCTGCCGTCTAAGTTTTTACTGATTACTCAAAAATATGTGAATGAGCCAAGGCAACACTCCAGGCATGTGTTTAATGAGGGAATGACATAATAACATGACATGTTCTGTCTGCACTCTCCCCCTCCCTCGCTCTCCTCCTCATTTTACATTTTAAAAATCCAAAAAGCGTACAATATTACTCATTACTATTTCATAACTGTATTCATAAGTTTTTGACAACCATTTGTAAATGAATGCATTTATTTCATTTCTCAAAGTGACATTTATTTTGTGCAAATGAACATGTCACAACTTCATTCAACAAAAAACAGAGCTCATTGTTTTTCAATACATGAAATTGTGTGAACTCCAACTTTGGATCTGAATGAATCATTGAACAATGATTCATTGACCAGGTAACATGGTGTTTTACTAAAACTCTGTTCAGTCTTGTCTGTCAGTTAGTGAGACACCTGGCATTCCATTGTGTCCACTAGTTTGCTGTATTCTGGTGTATAGTTTGACACTGCCACTCTTAGTGACTCTTGCAGATGTGAATCAGTTAGGCGTGTTCGGTGTTTATTTTTTATCAAGTTCATATTTGAAAAGGCTGATTCACAGAGATAAGTGGATCCGAAGAGACAAGCAACCTTCATAGCTGCTGTGCAGATGGATTTGTACTTTTCTGTGTCCACTAGGTTCCAAAAGTTTGGGCTACTCAGATGTGCTTTAAGGTGCAGGTCATTTTGCAAAGTTATTATGTCCATTTCCACCTGCCCTGCATCCAAGCTGAAGGTTGTACTTAGGCTCTCAGCTGTGCCTGTAATGTCCACTGACATAAAGGGATTTGAAAGGAATGACACACATGGCTCAATTTGATCAAAATCACTAAATCTGTTGCATCAGTCTGTTAATCACTTGCCTGTATTTTTCTACACCTTTATCAAAAGCCACAGATGCAGAAACATTGTCAATAAGAACTTTTTGCACAGAGGGAAAGTGCACAACACTTTTTCTTTGCAAGTGCACAGAGAAATGTTCATTTTGGCTTTAAAAGCTTTGACAGCACTAATCATGTTTGTGACAGTCTTACCTGTGCCTTGCAGCTCACAGTTCAAATAGTTCAGTTTTTCTGTGACATCTGTTAAAAAGCCAAGGTCAAGCAACCACTCAATGTTGTCCAAGAGGGAGGTGTCCTCTTCTCTGCTCTGCATAAACTCCTTTATTTCACCCAAAAGTGACAAGAAACGTTTCAAACTCCGCCCTCTGCTGAGCCATCGGATGTCTGTATGCAGCAACAAGTCTCCATATTCTGCGGACAGCTCCTCCAAAAGCACTTTAAATGTCCGCTGTTGCTTTGCTTTAGCGCCAATGCTATTGATGATTTTAACAACGGGCGTCATTACATGGTCAAACCCGGTCACTTTGGCGCATATCGCCTGCTGGTGAATGATACAGTGGTAGTGTAGGAAAGGTGGGAAGTCTGGATCATTCTTGCAATGAAGCCCACTCGGCATCCTACCATTGCCGGTGCGCCATCGGTAGTTACCGACACAAGCTTCTCCAGCGGCACTTTGTTGTAGATGTCCACTCCCCGTGTAGTTGTCCTCAGTGGTATCAGCGTTAGGAGCTCTTCTTTAGTGGAGAAATGGTCAAATACCATCTGAATAAACAGCATTAGTTGAGCTGTACTGCTGCTGTCCACAGACTCATCACATTGGAAGCTGAACCACAGGCATGTACTTAAATCCTTGTCCAGCTGCTCATTCAAGTTTTGGGACAAAGCTGACACTCGTCTGGTCACTGTACTTGAGTAGTAATAAGGGGATCCTTTTTTCTGCCATTTTGTTTTAAAAATTAGCATTGCTAATATGCTAATTAATGCTAACCCCCCTCACCCCCTCCCTCCCCTGTCCCCACCGCTCTACGCCACTAGAGGGAGCCATTCGTCCCACAAGCCAGACACCCTGGCTCCTCCCCTCGCACCTCTGCAGGTGCGTGCAGCAACACGTGTCCCCCGGCCGTCATGCTGACAGCAGCGTGTGACTTTGGCAGGGGACAGTATTTAGAACCAAATCTAAAGTTTTGTTGTAATGTTAAGGTATTTCAATCGGTCTGTAAATAAAACCCCCGCTTTAAAAAAAGTGTTTTCCTTTTTTATTTATACTCTGTGAAAGCTAATGTTTCTGCTAAGTTGCAATTTTTCTATTAGTCTTAACTTCAATTATACTGTTTTGGCTATTTCAAAACATGCTGTGCTTTAGTTTTTTATAAGTTTTGTAAGCATTTGTTTCAGTAGTGTTTCTTTCACTGGGGAGAATGGGACACTATGTTTTTTTAGCAGCTTACAGGCAAAAGAGACTGTGTTAAAGGGAAAAAAAATAAACTGTTTTCCAAGAAAAAAACAGGAGCAAAGCAACAAACTACCACTCCAACCACCAAACCAAAAATCATGCAAACTGCAACCACTCTTGACAAAACCAAAAGCACACAAACCAAAGACATCACTCCTAACATCCAACCGGCAATCAATCCATCTCAAAGTAAACCTTCACCACCAAGATTTGACAGAGATCAAAGTTTACGGGACATTTACTGCAAAAGCCAAAATAAACATCAAACAACAAAACCCAACTTAACTACCACACCTAAATGAGCTCAATATGAAAAACATCATCTCAAACCTTCCATACAAAATGTAAGAACTGTTCATATATGTTGCATGACATCCAAGAAGAACAAAATCACAAAGCAAATTTCACTGACATTGTAATTTTGTTGAACATCAACTGAAAATCATCTCTGATCCCATATTTAGTGACATTCAAACCACAGTTTTAAAATGGAAACTGTTAAACCAAAACCAATACGTGAACTGAACCAGTTATTGTCCTGAGTTTACAAACCTGCAAATAAATAAATGACAAGTACAACCTGAATCCTCTTACTATGCTTCATGTTTCAGGGATAAATCTATCAACACTGATCTGCCTGAGCTCAGTCCTGTTGTCCATAGTACTTTCACAACGGATGAATTACTGCGAGCCCAAAATGGGGCGCTGAAGTTGGTAAAATATAATATGTAATAATTCCAGTTGTGAAATCAAACAAAGACAACAAAATTGTTCAAACGTTTGCATTTTTAGACAATGGCTCAACATCAAGTTACAGAATCATTCCTGCTAAAACTCAACTTGAAAGGAAAGAAAACAATTTGCAAACAATGTCACCTCAACAAAACACTACTTAGCCGACAAATGATCTTTCAGTTTGCAGTAGTGACGGCAATGAGTTCTATACCAGCGGGGTAAACTCAAAAACACAATACCAGTGACAAAAGTGAATGTGGTTACTAAAGAGGCCATAAAGAAATGGTCCTACTTAAGTCATGTGGATCTTCCAGAAATTGAGTCAAATGTTGAATTCGGTTTGAATGGACCAAAGTTGCACTAGCCACAAAAAGTTGGCCCTTTGCTGTTAAAACGTCATTAGCATGGATAGTCAATGGGACTTGTACACGACGTAAACATGTGTTTGAAAGGGAACAGTGAATAAAGTCAAGATGCTCACAGGGAGCAAAACTAAAGGTTTGCTTCTCTATAGGAAAAGGTGAAGCTAAAAGAAATGAAAAAGAACATGTAGCAGAAAAAGACTGTGGCCAATGTGAAAAGATACAAAACACTGTTCAATAATCTGCTCTATGTCACAATGTGGTTTGTCCACACACATGTTTGCTGCTAACACTTAATGCACCTGCACATCTGTGAATACACTCACGCTGTTGTTCTTTGTCCAATTGTTGTTGTCTTATCATAGTTTAAATTAAACCTTCTTATGCATGCCCTTATAGTCTTGTAGTTTAAAGTTTTTATAGTTTATTATTTATCTTAGTTATTAGTTATATATTTTATGTCCTAGTTTTGAACCTGTTCCTTGGAGAGACTCATCCATGCATTTGTCTCCAGCAGGTTAGACTACTGTAACGGCTGCTCACTGGCCTTTCTAAACCAGCTGTTAGAGCTGCAGAACATCCAGAACGCTGCTGCTCGAGTCCTGACAAGAACCAGGAAATACCACCACATTAGTCCAGTGCTCCGGTCTCTGCACTGGCTTCCTGTCACTCAGAGAATAGAATTTAAAACAGCTCTGCTTGTTACAAGTCTTTTCATGGTTTAGCACCAAAGTACATCTCTGACATGTTAGAGCCGTATGAACCATCTCGGGCCCTGAGAACTTCAGGGAGGGGTCTCCTGGTGGTTCCAGAGTCAATAATAAACACGGTGAGGCTGCGTTTCAGTTTCATGCAGCTAAAATCTGGAACAGTCTTCATGAGGATGTGAGACAGGCCTCAACTCTGACAATGTTCAAATCCAGGCTGAAAACAGCTCTTTTTACCCGTGCATATGAAAACTGAAAGTATTTTATCTGCACTCTTGCCTTTTACTGTCATTGATTAACTTTATGTTGATGTTTTATTGATTGATTTTATCTGTTTTTGTTGTTTTTTTTTGTAATTTTTTCTGCAACTGTGAAGCACTTTGAATTGCCTCGTGTATGAATTGTGCTCTACAAATAAACTTGCCTTGTTCATAACCATGGCCATACAAACGATTCTGATTCAAGAAAAATAATTGACACATGTGAAAACTAGAAAAGAATGAGAAACAAACAAACAATTCACGTCACCCAAGATCAAATATTTATGGAATTGGGTAAACCTATGAAATATTGTAAAGGTTTTGAAAAACAAAGATCTTTAAGTTATTATCCTGAGTTACAAACCTGCAGCATAAAGAGAACATTCATTTTGTTAAGGAAAAGAGACTTTTCTTTACATGTTTTGAGTAAAGACATTTAAGCAAACAATGCAACAAACGTGTCATTTATGACAACTGCAACCTGAATCATCTTACTATGCTTCATGTTTCAGTGGATAAATCTATCAACACTGATCTGCCTGAGCTCAGTCCTGGTGTCCATTTCACAACAAGCCCAAACCGGGACCAGTGAAATTGATACATTTTCAATCATTCCATTATCCAAGACAATAAAATTGTTCAAACCTATGCATTTATTTTAGAAAAATGGTTCAACATCAAGTTTCTGCACAGAATATCTTCTGCAAAACTCAACTTGAAAGGACAGAAAACAATTTGCAAACAATGTCACCTCAACAAAACACTACTTAGCTGACAAATGATCTTTTTAAGAAGAAAATGATCAAATACCATCATTTTAAAAGGTTCCTGGGTAAAAGTTGACATTCTTTGTATGAAAACAATAATAATAATAATCTGCTGCTCATTGTTACAAAAAACAAATACATGTAGGTATGAATATTTGAACCGCCTCTGGTCCAGAAGAAACAAACAGAGATTGTTATTTACAATTATTTATATAGAGAGACCTGGTCGTCTGCAGACGGTGTATGAACAGAAAAATATACATTATGCTAATTTTACTGCATAAAATGACTGAAACACTGAAATGAGTAAGATTTAAATCTGGAGGTTTTGACTGCGCTCTTAAACCAGCCACAAATCCAACATATTTTCCAGAAGATTTTTAAAGAAGCATTTTATAAATGACAAATATAAAACATCCCAGCATCCTGTCTGCAAACTGTATTATATTGTTTTCACACAATAACCAGCACTCTCCCGACGTCAGGCCTAATATTATAATGAAGCATCTGTATCTTACAGCAGGACAGTGAGTAAATCTGTCCCATAGATGTATGTGATTATTGTTTATTTAACTCTTCATATTTTCCTTCCTGTATCGTTACGCCCCAGGCTTCCTTCTTTGTTTAGTATTTCGTTTGTGTGGCTTCTTCCTTGTTCCTCCTGAATGGTGGGACACCTGCCTATAGGGCCGGGACACCGTTAAATGAAACCAGTCTGGGATTGAAAGAAAAGTTTAGCTTCTACCGGTATCAAAAAATGAAAGTATCCAGAGCAGGAACAGGAAATAAATGGTCTCTCTTTAGATCCATTTTGATGCTGTCGGTCCAGGGACAGGATTAAAGGAAGAGATTTGTTTGTTTTTCTTTTTGCCCACATTTAAAAGGAAAATCCCTATTTATTTATTTCCCCAATTTTTCTAGTGTCTACAAAAATGTTCTTATTTTCCCCTCTTTTATGCACCAGTTTTTCCCAAAAAACATTTACACGATTTGTCCATATTTTCCCAAATGATTCCCCGTTTTTCACACATTTCATGACACTGGAGATGAACCTGATGTTTCACTTATTATTATTGTTCTGTTTTCTGGTTCTAACAGATGTTTTAGTATCGGTATAGAAATAAGTGTCGTTAAAGCCCAGCCCTGCACCTGCCTCCTCCTCATTTGGAACATTTGTTAAGCTTTGTTAAATGTATTTAGACATGAATAAAGCTGATATTCATATTTGGCTTTAGACAAATACTGACACATTCATCCGAGTCATTCAGAGTGAGTTCAATATGAATTTTATTTCATCAAGTACAATCCACAAACCATATAATAGAAAATACTTCATACATTGATAAAAGTAGCCATTAGCATTAGCCTGTTAAATGTAATGTAATGTAATAGTTAAATGTATTTTTCCTATGACCATCTGCATTTAATCCAGGGGTGGCCAAAGTGGGGCCAAATTTGGCCCGCCCAAACAATTCTGTTGGCCCGCCATAGCGTATGGTTAATACTAACTCTCTCCCATTCATTCTGTGGTAAATATTGATGCAGTACACTTTTTGGCCACCAGCGTCAATTGGGGGCGCTGTTTCTCTCCTTTCGCAAAGTTAAGGAAACACTGTTGTGGTGTCTTGGTGTTTATCACAGAGCGTTGCAGCATCAACTTTCCCAGTTTTTCAACTTTTATGACCAGGTTTGTTGACATAAACAAAGGTCATGTTAAAAATGGATTTATAAAAGAATTGATGCTGAACTGACACTTTCAAAATGATCTAATGTGACATTTTCTTTGAGTTAACAAATGAATGAGGTAAAGTCACTGTAGGTGCTGTAGATACAGGTGTTGTTTTTTTACATTTTACATTTTGCTAAAATTGTTGATTTTGTTTTACTAAAACTAGGCTTTTGCCATAGTTAACATTTGTTTTATATAGCATGTTATTTGCATAGATATAATCAAATGCAATATATACCGAAAATAAAATAAAGTAACTATTATTATTTGCAGTTATGTGTTTCACGCTTGACATCGCCGTGTTTGGCCGCGACCCACAGGCACTTTTTCATTTTGGCCCTCGGAGACAAAAAGTTTGGGCCCCCTGATTTAATGAATCAAAGAGAAAAGGTGTGGCTCGAGCGCAGTGCGTGACTTGGTTAAAGCAGCTGCATTGTGAACGAGCCGTACCCGGGTTATTAAGGCGTGTCTGTTTGTGTAAGAGCTCAGTGTTGACAGTGAGGTGTGTCTCTCTGCACAACCGGCTCAACCTTTTCTATTCAATAACAAACACAATACTCACAGTCAACACTTCTGAACCAGGAACCAGGAAGAGACAAAGTCCGTTTGAGCTGCAGTTTCAGCCTCGACAGTCTCACACAGACTTCTCTGTCCGACGAGGCGACTGAAGACTGACGACTGGACTGGGGTGAGTCCAGGGCCTTTACACACACTGATAGTTTTGATGCTTTTTGATTCTGATAGTTTAAACAGCCTATAGTTAAAATGAAGAATCCTATTGTGGTAACTATGGTAACAGGACTCAATGTCTCTGTGACACAAAAACTGTCCTTAATGTAGTAGAGTGGACTGCAGGTCTATGGAGCAGAGCTCACCACTAATTACTTTACCATTTTACTTCTCATTACCAACCGCTAAGAATGTAAAGTTAGATTTAACCTGCAGAAAAGGCAACACAGATTCGTCAAATTGGCAGGACAGAGGCATTCATTTACAAAAGTAGGATATTTATTAGTTATGTTTGGTTAAAATTGTCCATGTTTCCGGGGTGAAAGTAAGCCGGTACGGTCCGGTACTGCGTTCCGTTAAAGATTTGCCGGTGGTGCCGTACCACGCGCTCTCACGCACAAAACAGTATCTGCCAATAATATTACACCGTGAGCTCAAACGCGTTGAAGTTCAGCCACTTAAATGAGATATAGAGACTCTGCAGACTGGATCTCATCTGCTTTGTCCCTGAACTTTCTGCACAAACGGTAACGGCGCAGTTTTGCCAGTTTGGCTGCGGGCCCCCCTCCCCCCGTGCGTCTTTACGCATCACAGAACAGAGCGCCACGGCTCACATGCTCCTCCACCTAAAGCTGTCACCGTAGAATGAGAGTCCCCTTATACGGGCTCTTTTGGCTTTTCTGGTTTTCCTTCGCGGGACTTTCACAGCGTGTTTGTTTACCTGTGAAAAAAGGAGGAGGAACAAATCCGCGCTGGCTCCGCCTCCTCTCGCTCTCGAATCTCTCTCTGCAGTTGTGGAACGCGTCACAAATGTCCTGTTTATCCATGTCTTGGAAATGTTAAATCCTTTACCAAAACAACAGTAAATATTTCTAAAGTTCCCTGTTTGTCAAGTAGCATAATAAGAACTGAGCACTTCCTGTTGGCCTTACAAAATAAAAGCAAAAGCCTTTGTTGTGAAAGGCATGACATACACGAGGATCTAAACATAGATGCAAATACTCCTCTATCTCCATTTTGATTTTCTTTCAAAATCGTTTTGGATATTTGTTACTAGTCCACAGATGACATGTGTGAAAGTAAAGTTGTGGGAATTTAATTAAGAACAAATACATATGTTTATGCTGTTGAAACAGATCTGGTTCTGAAAACAGTGTTGGAAGTAACTGAATACATGTATTTAGAATATTTAAAATACTCATTTTGGGTAACTGTATTCAGGTACAGTTACTGAGTACAGTAATATTAAAGGAATACATCAAAGTACTCGTTCATTAAATGTCAGTTTCATAATCATAACATTAAGGGTCAAAATGGCCGGGGAAAGTTGAGCTCTGTCCTTTTGGGCTCTGGGCATTTGCAAAGTGCTTTTTTTTGCATTTCCACATTAGTGGTAAATAAGTTGGTAACAGACATGTAACAACAGCCTAAACATCTTCTTAATCATATGCTGTATTTATGCATTAACATTATGAAATCAAAATCATCAGAATACAGTACTCTGTTTGGACTAAGCAGTGGAATACATTACTAAACTATTCTCCCAAAACTGGCTATATTATTTATTTATATATATATAATATGAATGAATGAATGACACAGTACCGGCAAGAAAAAAAAGCTACTTTCACCCCTGGGTGTGTCCAATAAGTTACGGCTATAGTTCATGACGGACTCACTTGAGCGCGTTCTTTTCAGTGCCCATGTTAAAAGAGCACTTCACAGTCTATAACATAAAAAGAACCATCCTGGCTGTGCAGGCGTCCTTCCAAACCAAAGAAAGTGGAGAAGAAGGGGAGGTGTGTAGCGCTGACAGGACCCTAAGAATGGGAAATCTACATGAGCACAATACGGATTCGTGGTCGGATGTAGCTACGAGACCATTGATATACCAGGGCGACGATGCATGGTGCTCCCCAAACGACCATACCGAGACCCCGAACATGTTACTTGTCCAGCTATGCGGTAGCCTTTGGCCGGAGCGCCAGCATGCTAAAAACACAATAGCATCGTAGCATAAGGTCTAGTCTAGTCACATGCTTGAATCTAAACTGGTCAACACGCTTACCAGCGATACGGTTGTGTGTACATCTAGTTGCTGGCTTGACACCTTGAGCTGCTGGCTTAACGCCTAAAGTCGCCAGCTTGACGCCTCCTGAGCGACGATAACAACTCACAACTTCACCAACTTTCACGCTGTGCCCCGCTACTGCAGCAGCGTGTGACGTCAGAGGGAGGAGAGGTCATGCCAGGTGCATGACCCCCGTATTTATAGGGCACACACGCAATCTGACTGGCTCAATGTAAGGGCAATATAGGCTACACCACTACATTAAGTCCAGCGTCTTCTCTCTCAGCAGCAGAGCCGCCGCTCCCTTTACTCTGATCACGCGCTCTGCGTGGGGAAACACATGAGGACAAGTGACTGAACACTTTTGTAAAGTATTTGTGCTGCAGTTTTACTAACGCAGTGACAGAAAACGTCTGCTCAATGAGAACCATGAGAAAGAAGAGTTATGTGGCCAACGCGAGCCATGAAGCACGTGGGAATCTGTGTGTCGCCAGAGGAGACTTTACGCTCACACAAACCAAGATTCACTGCAAACTTCAGATCCTGACAAAACGTTAACATCATGTAGTGTCTCTGGAGCCTGTTCTCCATGTGGAATGTGGCAGGTTTGTGAATAAAGATCAGGGAAAACATTTGGACATTTATTTGTGAGCTGCTGCTCAGACTCACATGATCACATGAGAGACTAGAAACATGCTCCTCCAGGAGATACAAACATGCACCGTGTCCTTGGGTTAAAGCCTTTGTATCGGCTCTTGGCTGTTTTAGAGACTCATTACGCGGCTGAATGAATCACAATCACAGAAGGATTTGTCAATAATCATGAGTGAATCCGAAGCTCGTGCATTGCTCTCTGGAGGACAGGTGGTAAAGGGGTTTCTGTGAGTGATGGTCTGTGTGAGACTCACTGTGGTCCTTGTTTTGTCGTTAGAGCCGCCGTTCGTTCTGAGGAATCTGATGAGACTGATGTGTATCTGCTGTTACTGCACGCTCGTCTACCATCCAGCTGTTCTGCTTCCGATACCGATACCGGGGTTTGAGTAAGTACCGATATCCGATACAAGAGACTTTCTTAAAGAAGCTGCTGTGAGTGAAAAAGTGAAAGGTCCTCTTCGTAACAAGGGAATTTCTTCATTTGGGGTTTGTACCAAGTGATGTCATGGAAAACTATTAAACAAGAATCACTGAACTTTTCTTCACTAACAAAGTCAGATCAGTTAATCTTTAACAGAATTTCATAAACTCCATCACCAACACTGTGACCTTCAGACCTGGATTATTTTATTGCTTTAATGACATGATCAGAACAACAGGAGCTCTTTCAGATGAACTCGGCCGTGTGAGGAGCTGGACTTTATGAGTTTATGACTTTATGATCAGCTGATAGAGCAGTTTATGGAGCTCGTCAGGGAGAGGCTGCTCTGTTCATGACCTCACACCCACAGGAAGGGCATCTGAGCTACATCTGTTTCTCTAAAGGGTTTTTATCTGACAGACCTTTATTTCCTGAAGCCACTTCAGAGAAACGTTTCTGGCCAAGCTTTGACAGTAGATCAGGCCTGACAGAAACATCACAGCAGTGTCTGAAGCAGCTGTAGATGTGGGTTGTGACGCTCTTCTCTCTGTGGTTTCAGTTTGATCCATGGCGTCCAGACTGGAGCAGGACCTGACCTGTTCCATCTGCTGTGAGCTCTTCAGAGATCCTGTGGTTCTGATCTGCAGCCACAGCTTCTGTAAGGTCTGTTTGGAGAACTGGTGGAAGGACAAACCCCTGAAGACCTGTCCAGTCTGTAAGAGCAAGATCTACATGGATCCTCCACTGAACCTGGCTCTGAGGAACCTGGTGGAGACGTTCACAGAGGAGAGAAGACAAACATCTCCATCTCCAGCACAGCCTGAGTGCAGTCTTCACTCTAAGAAGCTGCGGCTCTTCTGTGAGGACCATCAGGACCTGATCTGCGTGATCTGCAGAGACTCCAGGACTCACAAAGACCACAGCTTCAGACCCATCGAGGAGGCAGCTCAGGAGCTGAGAGAGCAGCTGAGGAGAGACCTCACACCTCTACAGGAGAACCTGAAGGTAAGAGACCTCACACCTCTACAGGAGAACCTGAAGGTAAGAGACCTCACACCTCTACAGGAGAACCTGAAGGTAAGAGACCTCACACCTCTACAGGAGAACCTGAAGGTAAGAGACCTCACACCTCTACAGGAGAACCTGAAGGTAAGAGACCTCACACCTCTACAGGAGAACCTGAAGGTAAGAGACCTCACACCTCTACAGGAGAACCTGAAGGTAAGAGACCTCACACCTCTACAGGAGAACCTGAAGGTCAGAGACCTCACACCTCTACAGGGGAACCTGAAGGTCAGAGACCTCACACCTCTACAGGAGAACCTGAAGGTCAGCGACCTCCTCCTCTTCCTCCTGTAGCTGTGTTTCCTTTGCTGGACTTTAAAGCACATTGTGAACCTTCGTAATGAGACCATGAGGTCATCGGTGACTCTGGCCAGGGCGGTCTCAGTACTGTGAGCGGAACAGAAACCAGATTGAAGTTTCTCATACAGTGAGTTTGTAGGCAGGTGGTCGTGAAGCTGTCCAGCTACAGTCCTCTCCAAACCTTGGAGAGTAATGGAAGGTTGGAGATGGTTCTGTAGCTGGCCAGGTCGTTGTAATTCAGGTGTTTTTTAAGATGAGGTTTAATCAGGTCAGTTTTGAGTGAGGAGGGGACATGGCCAGAGCGAAGTGAACAGTTTATAATTGTGCTCATAAGTTCTGAGATGTTGGATTTGAACAGAATGGTGGGAAGTGGATCAGTGACACAGGTGCAAGGTTTCATTTTGCGGATGATTGTTTCAACCTCCTGCACCTTCACCTCCTCAAAGTCTGCCAGGGTGTTTTCAGGGACAGAAGACACTGAGGGCGGTGAGTCATTTGGGCGAGAGGTCCACGGATGGTGTCCACTTTGAGTGTGAAAAAGTCACTACATTTATTGCTGTTGCACAGATGACAGGGGGTGTTCTAGGACTTAGGAGCTGCTTTACGCTTCCAAAGAGCTGTTTAGAGTCGCTGGATTCTTATTGATTATTCTAGAGTAGTAGGTTGATTTGGCTTTAGATAACAAGGTGGAATAATGTTTCTGATGGTCCTGATATGCAGTTTTATGCAGAGTAAGGCCTGATTTAACAAAGCGCCTTTTAAAGGACCGTCCAGTGGCTTTCACTTTCCTCAGTTCTGATGTAAACCACGGCGCTGAGCCTGGTTAGGTGACAGATCTTGTTGTGACTGGGGCGTGGCTATTCTAAATACTGTGCAGATTTGTGTTGTAGTATTTCAGGCCCTCTTCGGCAGAGGAAACATCTGCAGACAGATGTTTAAGATCTGCAGACAGAGCAGTATGGTCAATGTGGTTTTTGAGGCGTGTTTTTGGTGTGAGACGAGCACATTGGTAATTCCACTGAAACAGCGCGGTGATCTGACACACACATGTCATACACTTGGAGGCTCTTTACTGGAAGAGAGTCTGTTATCACCAAGGCCACAGTGTGACCTCTTGTGTGTGTGGGCTTATCAATGTGCTGTTTCAGGTCAAGGCAGTCACATGGAGGAAGTCTGCCACCAAGTGGCCAGATGGGGTGTCAACATGAATATTCAAATCTAAATGAATGAATATTAAAATGAGAACGTTTGATGTAGTTCAGGGGTCACGAATTAAATTTCACCAACGTCCGAAATGAAAAAAAAAAGGTCAAGCAAAGGTCCGGAACATACGGGGTTAATTCACGGTTATATGGGGATTTTTAAGACTTTATTAAATCTATTACTGTGATTTGAAAATAATGCAATTAAGTGAATCCTGTTATTGTTTTTTTTGTTTTTTGCTTTAAAAATAAGTTTTGGCTCCTAAACAGCAGTTTGCATTTCCTCTATTATACACAATGTAACATAATATCTGACAACACACTGAGCCCTGCTTAGTCCAGGCTTAGTCCAGGTTAGTCCAGGTTTAGTCCAGGCTTAGTCCAGGCTAGTCCAGGTTTAGTCCAGGTTTAGTCCAGGCTTAGTCCAGGCTTAGTCCAGGCTTAGTCCAGGCTTAGTCCAGGTTTAGTCCAGGTTTAGTCCAGGCTTAGTCCAGGTTTAGTCCAGGTTTAGTCCAGGCTTAGTCCAGGTTTAGTCCAGGCTTAGTCCAGGCTTAGTCCAGGCTTAGTCCAGGCTTAGTCCAGGTTTAGTCCAGGTTTAGTCCAGGCTTAGTCCAGGTTTAGTCCAGGTTAGTCCAGGCTTAGTCCAGGCTTAGTCCAGGCTTAGTCCAGGTTTAGTCCAGGCTTAGTCCAGGCTTAGTCCAGGCTTAGTCCAGGTTTAGTCCAGGTTTAGTCCAGGCTTAGTCCAGGCTTAGTCCAGGTTTAGTTTGGTTTATTCTGGTTTAGTCCGGCTTAGTCCAGGTTTAGTCCAGGCTTAGTCCAGTTTAGTCCTATCCAGGTTTAGTCCAGGCTTAGTCCAGGTTAGTCCAGGTTAGTCCAGGTTAGTCCAGGTTAGTCCAGGTTTAGTCCAGGTTTAGTCCAGGCTTAGTCCAGGCTTAGTCCAGGTTTAGTCCAGGTTTAGTCCAGGTTAGTCCAGGTTTAGTCCAGGTTTAGTCCAGGCTTAGTCCAGGTTTAGTCCAGGTTTAGTCCAGGCTTAGTCCAGGTTTAGTCCAGGTTTAGTCCAGGTTTAGTCCAGGTTTAGTCCAGGTTTAGTCCAGGCTTAGTCCAGGTTTAGTCCAGGCTTAGTCCAGGCTTAGTCCAGGCTTTAGTCAGGCTTAGTCCAGGCTTAGTCCAGGCTTAGTCCAGGCTTAGTCCAGGCTTAGTCCAGGCTTAGTCCAGGTTTAGTCCAGGTTTAGTCCAGGCTTAGTCCAGGTTTAGGTTCCAGGTTTAGTCCAGGCTTAGTCCAGGTTTAGTCCAGGTTAGTCCAGGCTTAGTCCAGGCTTAGTCCAGGCTTAGTCCAGGTTTAGTCCAGGTTTAGTCCAGGCTTAGTCCAGGTTAGTCCAGGTTTAGTCCAGGCTTAGTCCAGGCTTAGTCCAGGCTTAGTCCAGGTTTAGTCCAGGTTAGTCCAGGCTTAGTCCAGGTTAGTCCAGGTTTAGTCCAGGTTTAGTCCAGGCTTAGTCCAGGCTTAGTCCAGGTTTAGTCCAGGTTTAGTCGGTTAGTCCAGGCTTAGTCCAGGTTTAGTCCAGGCTTAGTCCAGGTTTAGTCCAGGCTTAGTCCAGGTTTAGTCCAGGCTTAGTCCAGGTTAGTCCAGGCTTAGTCCAGGTTTAGTCCAGGTTTAGTCCAGGTTTAGTCCAGGCTTAGTCCAGGTTAGTCCAGGTTAGTCCAGGTTTAGTCCAGGTTTAGTCCAGGTTTAGTCCAGGTTTAGTCCAGGTTTAGTCCAGGTTATCCAGGTTAGTCCAGGTTTAGTCCAGGTTAGTCCAGGTTAGTCCAGGTTTAGTCCAGGTTTAGTCCAGGTTTAGTCCAGTTAGTCCAGGTTTAGTCCAGGTTTAGTCCAGGCTTAGTCCAGGTTTAGTCCAGGTTTAGTCCAGGTTAGTCCAGGCTTAGTCCAGGTTTAGTCCAGGTTTAGTCCAGGCTTAGTCCAGGTTTAGTCCAGTGTCGTTAGTCCAGGTTTAGTCCAGGCTTAGTCCAGGCTTAGTCCAGGCTTAGTCCAGGTTTAGTCCAGGCTTAGTCCAGGTTTAGTCCAGGTTTAGTCCAGGCTTAGTCCAGGTTTAGTCCAGGTTAGTCCAGGTTTAGTCCTGGTTTAGTCCTGGTTTAGTCCTGGTTTAGTCCAGGCTTAGTCCAGGTTAGTCCAGTTTAGTCCAGGCTTAGTCCAGGTTTAGTCCAGGTTTAGTCCAGGCTTAGTCCAGGTTTAGTCCAGGTTTAGTCCAGGTTTAGTCCAGGTTAGTCCAGGTTAGTCCAGGCTTAGTCCAGGTTTAGTCCAGGTTTAGTCCAGGCTTAGTCCAGGTTTAGTCCAGGTTTAGTCCAGGCTTAGTCCAGGTTAGTCCAGGTTAGTCCAGGTTTAGTCCAGGCTTTTTAGTCCAGGCTTAGTCCAGGCTTAGTCCAGGTTTAGTCCAGGCTTAGTCCAGGTTTAGTCCAGGCTTAGTCCAGGCTTAGTCCAGGCTTAGTCCTGGTTTAGTCCAGGCTTAGTCCAGGTTTAGTCCAGGCTTAGTCCAGGTTTAGTCCAGGCTTAGTCCAGGTTTAGTCCAGGCTTAGTCCTGGTTTAGTTCTGGTTTAGTCCTGGTTTAGTCCAGGTTTAGTCCAGGTTTAGTCCAGGCTTAGTCCTGGTTTAGTCCTGGTTTAGTCCTGGTTTAGTCCAGGTTTAGTCCAGGTTTAGTCCAGGCTTAGTCCAGGTTTAGTCCAGGTTTAGTCCAGGCTTAGTCCTGGTTTAGTCCTGGTTTAGTCCTGGTTTAGTCCAGGCTTAGTCCTGGTTTAGTTCTGGTTTAGTCCTGGTTTAGTCCAGGTTTAGTCCAGGTTTAGTCCAGGCTTAGTCCTGGTTTAGTCCTGGTTTAGTCCTGGTTTAGTCCAGGTTTAGTCCAGGTTTAGTCCAGGTTTAGTCCAGGTTTAGTCCAGGTTTAGTCCAGGTTTAGTCCAGGCTTAGTCCAGGTTTAGTCCAGGTTTAGTCCATTAGTCCAGGTTTAGTCCAGGCTTAGTCCAGGTTAGTCCAGGTAGTCCAGGCTTAGTCCAGGTTTAGTCCAGCTTTAGGTTTAGTCCAGGCTTAGTCCAGGTTTAGTCCAGGCTTAGTCCAGGCTTAGTCCAGGCTTAGTCCAGGTTTAGTCCAGGCTTAGTCCAGGTTAGTCCAGTTAGTCCAGGTTGTTTAGTCCTGGTTTAGTCCAGGTTTAGTCCAGGCTTAGTCCAGGTTAGTCCAGGTTAGTCCAGGCTTAGTCCTGGTTTAGTCCTGGTTTAGTCCAGGTTTAGTCCAGTTAGTCCTGGTTTAGTCCAGGTTTAGTCCAGGTTAGTCCAGGTTTAGTCAGGCTTAGTCCTGGTTTAGTCCAGGCTTAGTCCAGGTTTAGTCCAGGCTTAGTCCAGGCTTAGTCCAGGTTTAGTCAGTTTAGTCCAGGTTTGTTCTGGTTTAGTCTGGTTTAGTCCAGTTTAGTCAGTTTAGTCCAGGCTTAGTCCAGGCTTAGTCCAGGTTTAGTTCTGGTTTAGTCCTGGTTTAGTCCTGGTTCAGACCTGGTTTAGACCTGCTCACTGCCGATGGGGAAACAGCTGTTATTTGCTCATTATGATGGTGCATATTTAATTCCGGCGCCTCCGCTTTTATTTTTTTACTGAGCTGTATTTCAGTCATTCTGAAACCGTTTCTAAAAATGTAAAAAGTATGATGGAGCTCAGATGTAGGACTTTCTCTTCCTGTTCATCTGGGCCGTAGTTACCGCTCTGCAGTCAGAGAGGGAGCACATGCAGCCGCTCGTCTGAGGGGATTCAGGGTCGGGTCCAAAGTTCGGATCCAAGGTTCGGGTCCGGATGGGCTGGCGCATGGGTCCGGATCCGGACCGAGGTCCGCCGTTTAGTGACCTCTGATGTAGTTGAACAGAATGACCTAAGCAGGTCATTTATCTCTGGGAGAAAGTGGGGGTTTGGTTTAGGTAAATGAAAATAACTGTCCCCTGGGTGGGACGCCCACACTTGAATGCCAGGCACTCAAAAGAAGATGTCTTTGGCATTGGGAGTGGGGTCACTCTGAGGTCGGCCCAGTGTATTACAGCCAGGCCCCTCCCTACCAATGGTGCGAGTCTTCTCCAGGTAAGTGTGTTTAGTCCAAAGATCTGTCCCAGATGCAGGAGCTCAAACATCTCTGTGTTTGTAACTACGAGACTGAAAACTCTCCCAGAGACGCAGACGCTCCAGATCTTCATCAGGAAACACTCAGGTTCTGTTTGTCCAGCATTAAAAGTGCTGCAGGACTTCAGAGTGAAGATACTTCTGCTGAACTTTAGCTTTAGTGTCGCCTAAATCAACATTTATTGGAAAAAGCAGCGACTCTTTCTGAGAAGGTAAATGACTGAGGCCAAAATCAGAAACAGCTGCACTTGAGGCCAGACGCTGATTTGGAAACTCAGACTCAAATACGATTTCCTAAAGGGTCATTCCACCAAAACGGAAACAAACAGCCACAGAATGGCAATCACACCCAGCTGTTCAAACACACTATTAGTTTATTTGAGTTTATTTGACCAGTAAACATTCTAATCAAAAGGAGTGGGCTGAAGCAAGAGCTTAAAAGCCCACATGACATTATTTACATATTTTATGTAATATTTAATACTTTTGAAACTATTTCAACAATATTTTAAAGTGTTTTTTGGACTGTGATTTTTCATCTTTAATAAAGTATAAAATGTGTAAATTGTAGCGAGAACTACAAAAGAATCACTTCATTACATTGTCCACTAAGAGATCTCATTATTTTACTGTTTTGAACTAAAATCTTATTTCTATGAAACATTTGCAGTTTTATGTTTCCCTAAGTTTTAATATCTGAAAGAAATGTAGTTTCAGTGGGAACAGCCGGTGCTTCTGTTAGGATTTGGGTTGGTGTTCGGGTTTAGTTGGGGTTTTGTTTTGTTTTTCCCCTGTCTCGCTGTCCTTGTGTGTTTTATTTTGACGTTCTAGTTCTGTCTGTGTGATTCTTGCTTTCCCTTCCTCTTGTTTGATGACCTGCCCTGTCCAGGGGTCTCATTTATGAAACTGTCCGTGAGAATCTGCCTATAAGAGTCCGTACTAGAAAACCCAAACTTCACACGCAGAAAAAAATTGGGATTTATGATGAAACCCTCCGTACGCACAGCACCACGTGAACTCCCCTTCACTGATTCACCTGGAGCAGAAATGTGGTCACATGACCCGTCCTCATGTCCCGCCCCCTGCACGCCTCCATGTCACCATATAAGGACATGCAAAGTAACTTATGAATGAGATTTACCTAAACATGAGGCGATAATGACAGCAGAGAGGGAGGGCCACACGCCGCAGCAGAGAGGGAGGGGCCACACGCCACAGCAGAGAGGGAGGGGCCTCACGCCGCAGCAGAGAGGGAGGGGCCACACGCCGCAGCAGAGAGGGAGGGGCCACACGCCGCAGCAGAGAGGGAGGGGCCTCACGCCGCAGCAGAGAGGGAGGGGCCACAGCAGTGACAGCAGAGAGGGAGGGGCCACAGCAGTGACAGCAGAGAGGGAGGGGCCACACGCCGCAGCAGAGAGGGAGGGGCCTCACGCCGCAGCAGAGGGGGAGGGGCCTCACGCCGCAGCAGAGAGGGAGGGGCCACAGCAGTGACAGCAGAGAGGGAGGGGCCACACGCCGCAGCAGAGAGGGAGGGGCCACACGCCGCAGCAGAGAGGGAGGGGCCACAGCAGTGACAGCAGAGGCCGGGTGGATCTTTACTGTCATGTTACCGCTGTTTCTCTGATCACAAGTATAACCTATTGGCAGAGTCTCATCAATAACACTTTTGGAAATACACGTAGAACGTAAAGAAGAGCCTTTTAGACGCTGATTGTGATATTTCCCAGTGCTGTTCACGGAGCTCAAATTTCCTGAAACTACAGAATAAGCTCGGTGAGCTTTGAATCACTCAGATAGTCTATTGTTTTTTGAGCTGTACGTGCAGTGGGGATGAGGGTTGGCTTTAGGCATGAATGAGGAGCAGAGTCCGGGTGGTGAGAAAGAGGGAGGTTGTGGAGCTGCAGCGTCTCTGAATGGACTTGTGTCTTGGACCCTCAGCGCGGCCTCAACAGGAGTTGGTCAGACTTTGGTTAAAAGCACAGAGCGGCTCGGATCCTTCCTGCTTCTCCAGCCGGCGGCAGTGCGCTCCGGTGTCCGTGTGTGGCAATACCAGTTTTTATTAACTGTATTTTATACCTTTTTTATTAAATATAAGCACTGTAAATATGAAAACGGGCAGCAGAGGGCGCTAGCGTTTAAATAGTATAAAAGCGACCCTGGTTCACACGCACTTCCTGTGTCTCCTCACTGGCGTTTTCCAGCCTGGTTGGGCTGAGCCCAGGGTTGTGTGTGTGGTTTTCCACGGGTCCAGGTAGCTATGGTTCATTCGTTCATCCTTATTGGTGTAGCTGCTAACGCAGGTGTCATTTTAGCGTCGCGGGTGGTTGAGAGCCTCAACGCGCACCACTCCTTGGCGTCCATTGCTCTCTCGGCGTGTTTGGCCCGGGGTCTGCTGGGGCCGTTGCGTAACCAGGGGCTATGGAAGCACCGCGCCGGCAGAGTAGGGCTAGATGTGGGCGTGCGATGGTAAGCTTGCCTTGCCTCGTGGCTAGCCTTTCTGCTACAATAACTTAACCAGCTCTTTTCATTTAGATGGACCTAACCACGCTGCTGTCTTGTTTCCCCTTGTTTGTCTCCTTTTTGTTGACCTGCTCTCGGGCATTTTGTGAGCCCAACTGAACGTAACGTAAAATAATGTTCTGTGTAAAGAAAATATGAAATCCCAACAGAAAGATAAAACAAAAGTAAAACTTTGAAATAAACCTACAGTGAATGTACAAGGAACATGATGCCTCTGTCCTTATGGGTCGAGCCTGTGTGCCTTAAAGCACTTTTTTTTTTCCAGTTTACACTGGATGGCGTTGTCAGGCTTTTGTTTATTTATTTGATATACCACTCGTCATGTCACACGTGCATGAGCGTACATGAGCGTGCACGTCTTTGAGTGTCACATGACTACAATATTTTTATTACGTATATAAACAAAAGATTGAAACACTACACAAAGCCAACGGTTGATTTCCTAGATTTTATTTTGAATGATCTTAATCATTTGTGTAGAAAATAAAGAAATGAGCAGTTTAAAAATGTGCACCAGACTTCATTTCCTCAGTCTGACCTCCCCTTGCTGCTTTCCCTCGCCTCTCCTCGTGTGTTTGCAGCGTTTCTGAAAAGTGCAGACTGCGTACGACAGGTACAAACCTAGTGTGGCGTAATGTTTCACGTTCAGCTCCATTTCTATAAATACCACCTTTGGCGCAGAACAGTTCGTACGGAAGGTTTTGGCCTCATTTTGTCCGTACGTGGGCTTTATAAATGAGACCCCAGATATGTTACACCTGTTCCCCATTTCCCTTGTGTTTGTATATATTCCCCTGCATTCTCCTTTGTCTTTGTGCTAGCATTGTCGTTGTTCCGGTTTATGTTTGTTACCAGTCGAGCCCGTTTTTGCTGCTCCTGTTTATGCTTGGTTTCTTGCCATTAAAATTGAGTTTTGACGGAAAGCTGCTCTGCGTTTGGGTCTATCTCCCGCACCTTCACCCTTGAACCGTAACAGCTTCTGTGCTAGTTAGCATTAGCCTGTAATTAGCAAACTGGTCAAATTTTGTCATTATTGTCACCGAAAAATACATAACAAAAATGAAAAAGAGCGACTGAGATGGTTTGTACATCTAAATATGTGCCAGTTTAAAAAATATCAAGAAAATCATTTTTAAAACAGTTTTGGTTTTAAAGCTAAAAAGGCACTGATTTGGCGAAATGACCCTAAAGATGTCTTTATTAAATCAGGTATTATTACGACAGTATCGACTCAAAAAAGAAAAAACAAGAGTAAATCCCCTACGTTGGTTGAAACACAGAGGTCACTACGCTCAGTTGTGCTGCTGAGAACACTTCAGTCCAAGTCTGTAACGTGTGGAGTCTGCAGGAGCTAAAGTGAAACAAAAAGCTCATTTAGAGAAAACCAGCCCTAAAGTTTAGTAACGAGGGCGACACATTTCTCTGCTCTTCCGTCTCTCAGAAGGAAATGACCATATTTGGATGAAAGCGTCATGGCGGAGCCTTCAGGACACGTGGAGGTCAAATCTGTCAGTATTTGTGAATGAATGCCAGAGTCGGGCCCGACGCTGTGAATTTGGGGCTGTTTCTGTTGTGTTTTCCTTTTTGAATGGACACTGACAGGCCAAGTAGGCGCGGGAGTTTTAAAGCCGACGCTCACCAACAAATAATGAGCTCGTGTGAACACGTCTATCATTGGAGATATAAACCTAAATCCATCCTGTGTGACCTGGAAGAACAGCCCCGTTGTCCCGGCAACGTTAGACAAATCACCATGGAGACTCTCAGGGAAAGTTTGGATGTGTTTGGTTTAAGTTTAGACGGAGGAGGCTGTTTCAGAGCCAACGGATTAAAGGAGAAAGAAAACAGAAAAATCCCACAGACCTGACGCTGATGTCGTTCGCTGTAGCTGCTCCGTGTTTTAAGAAATAACCTCTCGCTAAAGCAAAGCTCATAAACAAACCTGAGAGTCAGCGCTCGCATCAACAATGAATAAAAGGCTTATGGTCATCATTCAGTGTCATTATCCATCTGTCATTTGTGTAAAAAGTCCAAACGTGTGAATGACTGAGTTTGCTGATCCCGTGTGAATGTCCATAAGAATGACCTGACGTCCTGGAGTCATTTCACTTTTACGTCTCCAGGTGGTTCTAATCCCGAGCGATAGGGCTTAAGGCTGTAATAAAGATTCAACAAGAACAAAATGTGTCCAAAATGCAGGAAACAGTGTCTAAGACGGGTCTAAATTCCCTACGGTGTGAAAAGTGGTGGTGAGAACCCTGAATGTGTGAGGGAAAGCTGGCTTTGTGAAGACGTGTTGGAGCTACTTGGTTTATCTCCCCCTGACATCATAGAATAAGCATCGAACAGGGAGAGTTTTTTATCCTCTGACATGAAAACTAAGAAAAACATCCACCACTGTGAGGAAAATCTATTTTCACTGCAGCGTCTCCACTAAGTTAAATCACACAGAGCGCCCTCTGCTGGGGAAAAGCAGGAAACCACCGCCTTCATTCACAAATCTCTCTGAAGGAAACACGTGAACATTTGCTTTAGTCATGAGGATTTTAGACAATATGGGACGATTGTTTTAGATGGTATTTCTGCAAAAATAAGGTCCTCCTGCAGCAGAAGAACATCAGCCTGTCCTGCTCCAGACGGAGGCTCTTTCTAACTCTCTCTGATGTTTCAGGTCCTGGTTCTTTCTAACTCTCTCTGATGTTTCAGGTCCTGGTTCTTTCTAACTCTCTCTGATGTTTCAGGTCCTGGTTCTTTCTAACTCTCTCTGATGTTTCAGGTCCTGGTTCTTTCTAACTCTCTCTGATGTTTCAGGTCCTGGTTCTTTCTAACTCTCTCTGATGTTTCAGGTCCTGGTTCTTTCTAACTCTCTCTGATGTTTCAGGTCCTGGTTCTTTCTAACTCTCTCTGATGTTTCAGGTCCTGGTTCTTTCTAACTCTCTCTGATGTTTCTCCTCAGGTCCTGGCTCGGAGCAGAGCACAGTTGGAGTTTTCAGAGGCTCATATCACGGCCCAGGCCCGACGCGCTCAGACACAGATCAGAGCTCAGTTTGAGAAGCTGCACCAGTTCCTGAGGGAGGAGGAAGAGTCCAGGATGAAGGCTCTGAGGGAGGAAGAGGAGCAGAAGACTCAGAGGATGAAGGACATGATGGCGGCCGTGAGCAGAGACATGGAGGCCGTGTCCCAGAGCGTCTCAGAGACAGAGGAGCTGCTGAGAGCAGCAGACGCCTCCTTCCTGCTCCAGTACAAGACTGCAGCAAAGAGGCTGCAGCAGCGCCCCCTGGTGGAGGAGATGGGACCAGGAGCTCTGATAGACCAGGCCAAACATCTGGGCAACCTGGGCTTCAACATCTGGAGGAACATGCAGAGCCTGGTGCAGTTCTACCCTGTGATTCTGGATCCAAACACTGCAGGACTTTATGTGGTCGTGTCTGAAGATCTGAGCTCAGTGAGACAAGGAGAGGAACAGGAGGTCCCACAGAATCCAGAGAGAAGAGGATATTATTATGATGTACTTGGATCTGAGAGGTTTGTCTCAGGGACTCACAGCTGGGACGTGGAGGTCGGGGAGACTGAGGACTGGGATGTGGGTGTGAGAGAGTTTGTTCAGGGAAGAGACGGCACTGAGGAGAGACTTTGGTTCATATGTTTCTTTGATGGTATATACTCAGCCTATTCTCCCTCAGACCGATTCTCAGGTAAACGTCTCTCAGTGAAGAAGAAGCTGCAGAGAGTCCGAGTGAAGCTGGACTTTGACACAAAAACACTGACCTTCACTGACCTCGACACAAACACAGACCTCCTCACATTCACAGAGTCTTTCCCTGAGGGACTGAGACCACATTTATACACAGTAGATGAGGACGTTCCTCTGAAGATCTTACCGAGGAACATCACTGTGACAGAGTAGAACCTACAGCTCTGTGTTTCTGTCTGTTTCTCTCGTTAACCCTCGTAGTTCCTTCACCTGATGACATCACGAGGTGGTGATCTGTCTTGTTCTGAGCCTGTCAGTGCTCAGATTGCCTCCAGATGTTTTGAAAAGCCAAACTGTTTCAGACTGATTCTCGTTCTGCAGGAAACGCTGAGTCTTTCTCTGGGATGTAAAAGTACTTTGTATATTCTGGGGTTATTTGGATCAGAGTGGATGAAACATTGTTGTTCTGTTCATTCTGTGACTTCTGTAATTACTGTAAAGACTTAAATAAATAAGAACTGATGAACTTTCTATCATGAACTTGTTTTTATTCTTTACTGTTTTCTATGGATAAAGATGGAGTTATTCTTAAGGCAGTGGATATTTAGGGACCGGTTTATTGATTGTTGGTTTTTAAGGTTCAAGGACTCAGAGAAAATACAGTGGGAAAAAAAGTATTTTATAAATAAAAGTGGATTTATTTGCTATAATATCTTACTTTGAACCAGTATTTAGCCACAGTCAGTGCTAAATGTTGCTTTTATGTAATTTTAGAATAACAAATAGCTTTGAATAGAGTAAATAAATCATTATTCGAGGCCCCGTCAGATTCTCAGGTCGATGGGAGGCCGTGATGTCCCGGCCTTTGGGAACAGTGGTTTACAGTATTGTGCTGTAATTGCTCCTATTTCATCAGTTCATATCATTCACATGGAGCCCAGGGAGGGGCTAAAGACCCTGACTTACTAAGTGAGGGACCTGAGATAAGGCTCGTTGGAGATGCAGTTTTACAGCCGACTGTAGACGGTGCCGGTGAGATTTCTGTTCTTCTCCAGAGGCTCTGATGTCACGACATGGGGCACGGAAAGATCGTGAGACCCCAACGGGACCAGCCGACTGGATCAGCCGCTGCATTATATAACTATGTTTAGGTAGAGGGGCAAATACAACATCAACGCGCGCAGTACACAGGGATCCAGGGCTGTTAGGACTTGGTTCTTTTGTATCACGTGAGAACAGTTATTTGGATATGGCCAAAGCAAACACTGGAGATAGAAGTCGTCTCAAAGAAAAGGCTTTTATTGCCATTGTTCCTAGTTACAAAGCAGTATAACCAGCTGGTGACTTCAGAGAAAGAGAAGAAGTGAAGTCCAGACCTCCGTCGACCGTTGCCTTTTATCCTAGTCTTGCACTTCTCTCCGCAGAGAGGGTGACTGCCTATCAGTGAGTCAGTTGTTCGTGTCTATGTGTGTCGGAAAGCTTCTTAAAGAGACAGAGGCCTATTTCAAGACGTTCAGTACAGCCATTTTGAGAGAGCAATTTTATTCAAGGCAGTTATTTTAATTTACTGCATATACAGACCAACAGAAGGTTACGTCATCATTGTAGTATTCTATAGACTGGTGCTATGTGACTGAAAAAAGCATAATACCCCCTCTTTAAAAACAAATGCAACAACAGCAATTAACATGAATGAAAAGGAGCAGAGAGAAGTAAAAACTTATAATGACTGCCCCTATCAACACAAAATCATTTACAGTTCCAGTTCATTTAACTTTTACGCCGTCTTTTCATTTTCAACACAAAAATACATGAATAAAGTTGATCTGCTCCTCAGTGTCATGCTTTTGTAACATTGATAATTTAACATACTTCTTAAACACGTACCTACCGACCTATACTGAAATAAATGTCAACCAGAAAACAGATTAATAATGTTCATTTATTCCATTTCTTTCCATTTCATTTACTTTACATTTGTTTCAGGTAAAATGACCAAGAAACCTCATTTAACGACAAAAGGCCAGAAAAAACACATGTTCCCCCTAAAATGTCCCTTTTTTTTTTTGAAAATTTACCCACATTTTTCATTTATTTTTCAAAATTGTTGCCCCTTTTTTAACCTCTTAACCCCCACCTGAATCGAGCACATTTTCTCCAGTTCGGCTTTACCCAAATCTAAAGGTTTCTTGAAAAAAAGTGTCAAAATAGCCAGAAAAACGCAACAAAAACACAAAAAAGTGACCAAACAAATCACTAAAATGCAATAAAACAACAAAAACTAAAATGTGATAAAAATGCAGCACAAAAGCTATAAAAAAAATATATGAATAAGTGAAGAAAATGGTCTGAAAACGCAATAAAAAAAGCCCCCAAAACAATATTGTGACAAAAATCCGATGACACGGCAACAACGCAAGGAAAAAGCTCCATTTAGATCAGTATGTAGGTCTTAGCTTTCAAATGAGGCGTTACACTGGCCTATAGGCAGTAACCTTTTAGATTTGGGTAATGCCAAACTTGAGAAAATGTGCTCAGTTCAGGCGGGAGGTCAGAGGTTAAAAAATGTTCAACTTGAGTTTTCATGTTTCTTTTCAGTTCCTGCTTTTAATAATTTTATTTGTACGAGACCAGTAGTCGCTAAACCTTTGTTCTCCACTTAATGCTGTATGACACCAGTGCAGTAGCCTTTGCCGCTGACAGGGGGCGCTCTCTGAAACTCTGTCCAGTTTCTGGTCAGATAAAGCTCCACATGAGGAGGCGCTGGGCCGTCAGAGCGAGCCCATGAGGCGTGTGGAAGGGCATCTGCCTCTCACAGGTGGATGAGGTCCCTCTCCGGGCGCTCCCTGAGCCAGGCGTCCCGGCCCGCCGCACCTCGGCGCCGTACACCTCGTGGAGCTTGCTGAACTCGGTCAGAGGGTCGAAGTCCACTCTGGGCCACTCGCTGGAGAACGGCGCCGGGCCGCGGATCGGAGTCACGTGGGCGTTTCTCCGAGCCCACGGTTTGGGCGACTTACGGGGTCTGAGCGCCCCCCAGAGGAGGAGGGGAGGGGGAGGAGGGGGGAGGGAGGGGGCTGAGGGGGAGAGTCCCAGAGGAGCCGGGCGAAGGGAGCGACGGGACGTCACTGCAGGACGAGGCGCCACCGCTCTGAGTGACGGCTAAAGAGAGAGAGTTTAATCAAACTTTATAACTTTCATTCACAAAGCAGCGCAAACAACAGCCCCACTGGTACTGCAGCTCCCCCTGTGTCTCACCTCAGTACTGCAGCTCCCCTGTGTCTCACCTCGGTACTGCAGCTCCCCTGTGTCTCACCTCGGTACTGCAGCTCCCCCTGTGTTCACCTCGGTACTGCAGCTCCCCTGTGTCTCACCTCGGTACTGCAGCTCCCCCTGTGTCTCACCTCGGTACTGCAGCTCCTCTTGTGTCTCACCTCGGTACTGCAGCTCCCCCTGTGTCTCACCTCGGTACTGCAGCTCCCCCTGTGTCTCACCTCAGTACTGCAGCTCCTCCTGAGTCTCACCTCAGTACTGCAGCTCCCCTGAGTCTCACCTCGGTACTGCAGCTCCCCCTGAGTCTCACCTCAGTACTGCAGCTCCTCCTGAGTCTCACCTCAGTACTGCAGCTCCCCCTGTGTCTCACCTCGTACTGCAGCTCCCCCTGAGTCTCACCTCAGTACTGCAGCTCCCCCTGTGTCTCACCTCGGTACTGCAGCTCCTCCTGAGTCTCACCTCAGTACTGCAGCTCCCCCTGTGTCTCACCTCGGTACTGCAGCTCCTCCTGAGTCTCACCTCGGTACTGCAGCTCCCCCTGTGTCTCACCTCGTACTGCAGCTCCTACTGAGTCTCACCTCAGTACTGCAGCTCCCCCTGTGTCTCACCTCGGTACTGCAGCTCCTCCTGATGTCTCACTCGGTATGCGCTCCTCCTGAGTCTCACCTCAGTACTGCAGCTCCCCCTGTGTCTCACCTCAGTACTGCGCTCCCCCTGTGTCTCACCTCGGTACTGCAGCTCCTCCTGAGTCTCACCTCAGTACTGCAGCTCCCCCTGTGTCTCACCTCGGTACTGCAGCTCCTCCTGAGTCTCACCTCGGTACTGCAGCTCCCCCTGAGTCTCACCTCGGTACTGCAGCTCCCCTGAGTCTCACCTCAGTACTGCAGCTCCCCCTGTGTCTCACCTCGGTACTGCAGCTCCTCCTGAGTCTCACCTCAGTACTGCAGCTCCCCCTGTGTCTCACCTCAGTACTGCAGCTCCTCCTGAGTCTCACCTCAATACTGCAGCTCCCCCTGTGTTCACCTCAGTATTGCAGCTCCTCCTGTGTCTCACCTCGGTACTGGCAGCTCCTCCTGTGTCTCACCTCGGTACTGCAGCTCCTCTGGTCTCACCTACTGCGCTCCTTGAGTCTCACTCAGTACTGCAGCTCCCTGGTCTCACCTCGTACTGCAGCTCCCCTGTGTCTCACCTCGGTACTGCAGGCCCAGGTCCCTCAGCAGGACAGACATGTAGCGGTGCGAGGCGGTGGCGAGGCAGGTGAGCCACTCCTTCTGGGCGTGTCGGTCGGCGGCGCTGAAGCGGTAGGTCCTGAGCCCCTGAAACACGAGGCTGAAGTCGGACTCGGAGTCGTCGGCTCGGACCCTGCAGCCCTCCAGCACGATGGCGCCCTGGATGTGGCGGTCGGCGGGACGGTCCTGGTAAAACAGCAGGTTTCCCTTCAGCACGAACCAGCGGCGGCGGAAAACTCCGGTCCGCTCCTTCTGCACAAGAGACAGAGAGAATATCAGTTAGATCATCAGCCAATGCAGCGGCAGGAGGATGAGGATCTGGACTCTACTCGAGTATCTTATTACTTTTACTCCGATAAACTTGCAAATACACTTTTTCTCACATTTATATAAATTAGGGCACAAACTTTGTGTCTGAGGGTCAAAATGAAAATGTGCCCTTGGGCTAAACACTGCGTGAAACACATAAAACTGTAAATAATAGAAGTTGTTTTTTTATTAATATTTTCGTTTTATTCCCTCTGTGCAAACAACATACTAGACTAAAACAAATGTTCACTCTGGCAAAAGCCTAGTTTTAATCAAATAAAATCAACAATTGCAGTCAAAATGTAAACATCTTTAACAGGACGAGCTGCTTATACTAGAGAGACAGTATGAGCCGATAATGCAGCTCATATGTCGTCCAGGTGTGGCAGCCCCCCTGGTGGCGAAGCTTGAAATATTGCAATGACAATAAAATGAAAGCTTATGAATATATCTGGTTGCTGATTCATTCTGTTCTACATTGTAATCCTGAAAGAGGAGGTATTATGCTTTTTTCAATCACATAGCACCAGTCTATAGCATACTACAATGATGACGTAACCTTCTGTTGGTCTGTATATGCAGTAAATTAAAATAACTGCCTTGAATAAAATGGCTCTCTCAAAATGGCTGTACTGAACGTCTTGAAATAGGCCTCTGTCTCTTTAAGAAGCTTTCCGACACGCCCCCTTCAGCACACTGCTGTGGCATCTAAACAACACTACTGTGCGGGGAGGGGCTCTGCTGAGCTGAGGAGCAGTGGTTGGTGGCTTGGCTGGTGACGAAAGGTCCAGAGGCGTCTCCAGGAGGTGGGGGCGTTCCTAGGAGGACTGAGGCATAGCTACACCTAAAATGGCTGCCGTCTAAGATTTTACTGATTACTCAAAAATATGTGAATGAGCCAAGGCAACACTCCAGGCATGTGTTTAATGAGGGAATGACATAATAACATGACATGTTCTGTCTGCACTCTCCCCCTCCCTCGCCCTCCCCCTCCCTCGCCCTCCCCCTCCCTCCCTCGCCCTCCCCCCCTCCCTCGCTCTCCCCTCCCTCTCGCCTCCCCTCTCTCCCTCCCCCTCGCCCTCCCCTCCCTCGCCCTCCCCCCCTCGCTCTCCTCCTCCCTCCCCCCCCCCTCACTCTCCCCCCCTCGCTCTCCTCCTCCCTCCCTCGCCCCCCCTCCCTCGCTCTCCTCCTCCCTCCCTCGCCCTCCCTCCCCCCTCGCTCTCCCCCCTCCCTCCCCTCCCCTCCCTCGCTCTCCCCCTCGCTCTCCTCTCCCTCGCTCTCCTCCTCCCTCCCTCGCTCTCCCCTCCCTCGCTCTCCTCCTCCCTCCCTCGCCCCCCCCTCCCTCGCCCTCCCCCTCCTTCGCTCTCCCCCCCCTCCCTCCCCCTCCCTCGCTCTCCCCCCCTCCCTCGCTCTCGCCCCCCTCCCTCGCTCTGTCTTCGGGATAATAAAAGGTGTGTGGTATTCATGAACACTTTGGTCAGTGACTGTATCAAACCTTTCTGTGGCCTGTTGTTTCTGTACAACTGATCAAATGCTAACTTTAGCTTGACCTTTAGGTTGAAGCTCAGACTAAACTGCTGCTGTAGAGGCTTCGTACTTTTCTCTTGGAATTAAAGTGCAACATATTTTCTGGAGATAATCCTCCCAAACTCACAAGTGGACGTGGTGATTTCCTAAAGAGAGACTCAGCTATAGTGTCTGTCCTGCCCTGCCTTGTGTTACATCATGTCTATAGGCAGACCAACACGTCTCTGCTCACACACGTCAGTTCTGTTGTTTTACTTTGTTTCTGCGACGCCTGAATCTACAGCGCCACCTACAGTGACTTTACCTCATCCATGTTCCTCTTTAATAAGTCCATTTTTAACACGTTCCTTTGTTGACGTCAACAACCTTTGCAATAAAACAACAGTAGTGTTAACTTTGCGGGAGCAGCGAAACAGCGCCTCCAATTTCACACCGGTGGCCACAAAGTGTACTGCATCCATACTGTGAGGGCTTCCCATTGAGAATGAATGGGAAAAGTCAAGAGAGTTTGTATTAAACATACGCAGACGCTAAAGTAGGGCATCCCTACATTTACAAAACTTCCATATAAACGCCTGATAATGCACTGTATGAACAGCAGGTGGCGCTGTGTGTGTCTTACCCAGTGTGAACAGGGGCTAAAGGTTTTTCAGCCGTCGTCTGTACTGGACCCGCTGTTGTGTTATGTTTGTGGATGTTTTTACCTTGTCCTTACCTTCTTGTAGAGCCGTCCCTCCTTACCTTCTTGTAGAGCTGTCCCTCCTTACCTTCTTGTAGAGCTGTCCCTCCTTACCTTCTTGTAGAGCTGTCCCTCCTTACCTTCTTGTAGAGCTGTCCCTCCTTACCTTCTTGTAGAGCTGTCCCTCCTTACCTTCTTATAGAGCTGTCCCTCCTTACCTTCTTGTAGAGCTGTCCCTCCTTACCTTCTTGTAGAGCCGTCCCTCCTTACCTTCTTGTAGAGCCGTCTCTCCTTACCTTCTTACAGAGCTGTCCCTCCTTACCTTCTTGTAGAGGTATCCCTCCTTGTCGATGGGCGAGGGGCAGGACAGGAAGTGAGTGAGGATCTTCCTGTGGACCTTCATCCTGCTCTTCATCACACTGACCTCAGACTGAGCCTCAGAAAGTCGGATGTTTCTCCTTTATGGCACTGAAATACAGTTTACAGAATCATTTGGACACAGTCTATAGAGCCGGGGCCCAAACCTGTGGCTCACGGGCCAAACATGTGAAGCATTAAGTACATATAACTGTCATAGTTACTTTGTTTTATTGTATGGTAGGCTACACATTTGCATTTGAGTCTATCTATGTAAATAACATTAACACTAGAAATGCAGCAATGGCTGCGCCATTGCGATTGACTGCGGAACTGCGGGAATTGAATGCATAAATTGCATAAATTGCATAAATTGGTTAATTTGCATAATCTAATGTTCATAAACTGGTAAAATTGCATAAACTGGTAAAATGCATAAACTGGATAAATTGCATAAACTGGTTAAATTGCAAAAAATGTGTAAAATTCATAAATTGGTTAATTTGCATGATCTAATTTGCATAAACCGGTAAAATGCATGAACAGTTGTGTTGCATAAACTGGTTAAATTGCAAAAAAAACGGTAAAATGCATTAATTGGTTAATTTGCATAAATTATATAAACTGCATTAACTGTTTAAATTTCATAAATCCTAAATGGCATAAATTGTTATGTTGCATAAACTGGTTAAAATGCGTAAACTGGTTAAAATGCGTAAACTGGTTAAATTCCATAAAGTGGTTAATTTGCATAAATTGTTTATATTGCATAAACTTTTTAAATTCCATAAACTGGTCAAACTGTTGAAATCGCCTAAATGCTGAAATTGCAGAAGCTGCACAAATGGCTGAAACACATGGAGTGCCAGAAATCCTATTAAAATGCATTGGCTGGATTCGCCATACACACTAATGGAGCAGAGACCACATACACACCAATGCAAAAATTTCAAATTCCCGTAGAAAAAAACTGGAAAACTGCAGAAGGCCAATTTTTTCTCAAAACCCACAAGTTGCGGAAGCTGAACATGCACAAATTGCAGAAATTGCAGAAATTGCGGAAAAAAATGCGGAAAAGCATGAATTTGCGGGAGCCCCATTATGCGTCAATGGGAAAAATGTTCGGTATTTCGTCCGATTGCGGAAAAACCGTAAATCGCAGAAGTCCGAAAAGTAATAGCAGGATTCTCCTCAACATGCGGAACGTTTTGATGCATAACTTGCAGAAATTGCACAAAGCATGAAAGTGCTGAAAGGTGCTGAAAATCAGGAAAAAGATGGAATAATAATAACTAGAAATGCAGCAATGGCTGCGCCATTGCGATTGACTGCGGAACTGCGGGAATCGAATGCAGAAATTGCAGAAATTGCAGAAATTGGTTAATTTGCATAATCTAATGTTCATAAACTGGTGAAATTGCATAAACTGGTAAAATGCATAAACTGGATAAATTGCATAAACTGTTTAAATTGCAGAAAAACTGTAAAATGCATAAATTGGTTAATTTGCATAATCTAATTTGCATAAACCGGTAAAATGCATGAACAGTTTAAATTGCACAAACTGTTATGTTGCATAAACTGGTTAAATTGCAAAAAAAACGGTAAAATGCATTAATTGGTTAATTTGCATAAATTATATAAACTGCATTAACTGTTTAAATTTCATAAATCCTAAATGGCATAAATTGTTATGTTGCATAAACTGGTTAAAATGCATAAACTGGTTAAAATGCGTAAACTGGTTAAATTCCATAAAGTGGTTAATTTGCATAAATTGTTTATATTGCATAAACTTTTTAAATTCCATAAACTGGTCAAACTGTTGAAATCACCTAAATGCTGAAATTGCAGAAGCTGCACAAATGGCTGAAACACATGGAGTGCCAGAAATCCTATTAAAATGCATTGGCTGGATTCGCCATACACACTAATGGGGCAGAGACCACATACACACCAATGCAAAAATTTCAAATTCCCGTAGAAAAAAACTGGAAAACTGCAGAAGGCCAATTTTTTCTCAAACCCACAAGTTGCGGAAGCTGAACATGCACAAATTGCAGAAATTGCAGAAATTGCGGAAAAAAATGCGGAAAAGCATGAATTTGCGGGAGCCCCATTATGCGTCAATGGGAAAAATGTTCGGTATTTCGTCCGATTGCGGAAAAACCGTAAATCGCAGAAGTCCGAAAAGTAATAGCAGGATTCTCCCAAACATGCGGAACGTTTTGATGCATAACTTGCAGAAATTGCACAAAGCATGAAAGTGCTGAAAGGTGCAGAAAATCAGGAAAAAGATGGAATAATAATAACTAGAAATGCAGCAATGGCTGCGCCATTGCGATTGACTGCGGAACTGCGGGAATCGAATGCAGAAATTGCATAAATTTGCATAAATTGGTTAATTTGCATAAACTTATGTTCATAAACTGGTGAAATTGCATAAACTGGTCAAATTGCAGAAAAACTGTAAAATGCATAAATTGGTTAATTTGCATAATCTAATTTGCATAAACCGGTAAAATGCATGAACAGATTAAATTGCACAAACTGTTATGTTGCATAAACTGGTTAAATTGCAAAAAAAACTGTAAATGCATTAATTGGTTAATTTGCATAAATTATATAAACTGCATTAACTGTTTAAATTTCATAAATCCTAAATGGCATAAATTGTTATGTTGCATAAACTGGTTAAAATGCGTAAACTGGTTAAAATGCGTAAACTGGTTAAATTCCATAAAGTGGTTAATTTGCATAAATTGTTTATATTGCATAACTTTTTAAATTCCATAAACTGGTCAAACTGTTGAAATCGCCTAAATGCTGAAATTGCAGAAGCTGCACAAATGGCTGAAACACATGGACAGCCAGAAATCCTATTAAAATGCATTGGCTGGATTCGCCATACACACTAATGGAGCAGAGACCACATACACACCAATGCAAAAATTTCAATTCCCGTAGAAAAAAACTGGATAACTGCAGAAGGCCAATTTTTTCTCAAAACCCACAAGTTGCGGAAGCTGAACATGCACAAATTGCAGAAATTGCAGAAATTGCGGAAAAAAATGCGGAAAAGCATGAATTTGCGGGAGCCCCATTATAAGTCAATGGGAAAAATGTGCGGTATTTCGTCCGATTGCGGAAAAACCGTAAATTGCAGAAGTCCCAAAAGTAATAGCAGGATTCTCCCAACATGCGGAACGTTTTGATGCATAACTTGCAGAAATTGCACAAAGCATGAAAGTGCTGAAAGGTGCAGAAAATCAGGAAAAAGATGGAATAATATTAAAGAACATGAAAACCAATGATTGACTGCGGAAGATTCCGCAGTCAATCAACTAGAAATGCAGCAATGGCTGCGCCATTGCGATTGACTGCGGAACTGCGGGAATCGAATGCAGAAATTGCATAAATTTGCATAAATTGGTTTATTTGCATAATCTAATGTTCATAAACTGGTGAAATTGCATAAACTGGTAAAATTGCAGAAAAACTGTAAAATGCATAAATTGGTTAATTTGCATAATCTAATTTGCATAAACCGGTAAAATGCATGAACAGTTTAAATTGCACAAACTGTTATGTTGCATAAACTGGTTAAATTGCAAAAAAAATGGTCAAATGCATTAATTGGTTAATTTGCATAAATTATATAAACTGCATTAACTGTTTAAATTTCATAAATCCTAAATGGCATGTTGCATAAACTGGTTAAAATGCGTAAACTGGTTAAAATGCGTAAACTGGTTAAATTCCATAAAGTGGTTAATTTGCATAAATTGTTTATATTGCATAAACTTTTTAAATTCCATAAACTGGTCAAACTGTTGAAATCGCCTAAATGCTGAAGATGCAGAAGCTGCACAAATGGCTGAAACACATGGAGAGCCAGAAATCCTATTAAAATACATTGGCTGGATTCGCCATACACACTAATGGAGCAGAGACCACATACACACCAATGCAAAAAGTTCAAATTCCTGTAGAAAAAACTGGAAAACTGCAGAAGGCCAATTTTTTCTCAAATCCCACAAGTTGCGGAAGCTGAACATGCACAAGTTGCAGAAATTGCAGAAATTGCGGAAAAAAAATGCGGAAAAGCATGAATTTGCGGGAGCCCCATTATAAGTCAATGGGAAAAATGTGCGGTATTTCGTCCGATTGCGGAAAAACCGTAAATCGCAGAAGTCCCAAAAGTAATAGCAGGATTCTCCTCAACATGCGGAACGTTTTGATGCATAACTTGCAGAAATTGCACAAAGCATGAAAGTGCTGAAGGTGCAGAAAATCAGGAAAAATGTGCCGAATAATAATAATAACTAGAAATGCAGCAATGGCTGCGCCATTGCGATTGACTGCGGAACTGCGGGAATCGAATGCATAAATTGCATAAATTGCATAAATTGGTTAATTTGCATAATCTAATGTTCATAAACTGGTGAAATTGCATAAAATGGTAAAATGCATAAACTGGATGAATTGCATAAACTGGTTAAATTGCAGAAAAACTGTAAAATGCATAAATTGGTTAATTGCATAATCTAATTTGCATAAACCGGTAAAATGCATAAACTTTCATGTTGCATGAACTTAAGATTGCATAAACTGGTTAAATTGCCAAAAAACTGTAAAATGCATAAATTGGTTAATTTGCATAATCTAATTTGCATAAACCGGTAAAATGCATGAACAGTTTAAATTGCACAAACTGTTATGTTGCATAAACTGGTTAAATTGCAAAAAAAAACAGTAAAATGCATTAATTGGTTAATTTGCATAAATTATATAAACTGCCTTAACTGTTTAAATTTCATAATCCTAAATGGCATAAATTGTTATGTTGCATAAACTGGTTAAATGCGTAAACTGGTTAAAATGCGTAAACTGGTTAAATTCCATAAAGTGGTTAATTTGCATAAATTGTTTATATTGCATAAACTTTTTAAATTCCATAAATGGTCAAACTGTTGAAATCGCCTAAATGCTGAAATTGCAGAAGCTGCACAAATGGCTGAAACACATGGAGAGCCAGAAATCCTATTAAAATGCATTGGCTGGATTCGCCATACACACTAATGGGGCAGAGACCACATACACACCAATGCAAAAATTTCAAATTCCCGTAGAAAAAAAGTGGAAAACTGCAGAAGGCCAATTTTTCTCAAACCCACAAGTTGCGGAAGCTGAACATGCAGAAATTGCAGAAATTGCAGAAATTGCGGAAAAAAATGCGGAAAAGCATGAATTTGCGGGAGCGCCATTATGCGTCAATGGGAAAAATGTTCGGTATTTCGTCCGATTGCGGAAAAACCGTAAATCGCAGAAGTCCGAAAAGTAATAGCAGGATTCTCGTCAACATGCGGAACATTTTGATGCATAACTTGCAGAAATTGCACAAAGCATGAAAGTGCTGAAAGGTGCTGAAATTCAGGAAAAAGATGGAATAATAATAATAATATTAAAGAACATGAAAACCAATAATTGACTGCGGAAGATTCCGCAGTCAATCAATAAAGAACGCAAACCAATAATTGACTGCGGAAATTCCGCAGTCAATCAACTAGAAATGTTGCAATGGCTGAAGCCATTGCGATTGACTGCGGAATAGTTCTAATGCAGAAGTTATCTGAAAAATCCTTGAATCCTTGAAAATGCTGTGAAACGGTTGAAATACTTGAAAAATCATTGAAATTCCCGATGCCCTTGAATCTACTGATATCCTTGAATCTCCTGAAAGCTCAAAACTCCTAAAATCCTTCAAACAGTTGTAACCTTTAAACTCCTAAAATCCTTCAAACTGTTGTAACCTTTAAACTCCTGAAATCCTTGAAACTGTTGAAACCTTTAAACACCTGAAATCCTTGAAACTGTTGAACCTTGAAACTCCTGAATTCTGAACTGTTGAAACTCCTGAAATCTTGAACTCCTGAATTTGTAAACTGTCGAATATCCTTGAAACTCCTGAAATTATTGAAAGTGTCCTTGAAACTGTTTAAATTGCCCAAACCGCTGAAATAATTTATTTCCAGTAACTATGGCACCTGGTCTGGACTTAGCCTGGCTTCTGTTGGTTCGCCCGATCTGATTTTGTTCCGGTAACTAGGCAACGTAGCCTGGATTTGGCTGGCTTACTGTGTTCGCCCCGATCTGATTTTGGTCGTTTTACTATGGGAGCTGGTTTGGACTTAGCCAGCTTCTATGGTTTGGCTGATCGCTTTGGTTCGGTAACTATGGCAAATTGTCACTGGTTTTGGTTTGGCTCTGGTCTTGAATTCTGGGTTCGGTCTTGGTCTGGACCTGATCGGGTCTTGGTCTGGGTCGGGTCTTGGTCTGGACTTGGCCACTTTTGTGGTCCGCCTGATGACTGATTTTTGGTTACGTAACTATATTACCTGTTTGGACTTGGTCTAGGTCCTGGTCCTGAGACGTGGTCTGGATGTTGGTGTCTTAGTTTGGTCTTGGTCCAGGTCTGACTCTGAAGACTTGGTTTCGGGTCTTTGGTTTGGCTTTCGTGTTCGCTTGATATTGTTTTGGTTCTGGTAACTATGGCAACCTGGTCATGGGTATCGTTTGGGTCTTGAGACGGGTCTTCCTTGTATCTTGGTCTGGGTCTTAGGTTTGGGATCATTGGATTTGGGTCTGGGTCTCGTTCTTGGTCTTGGTCGGTCTAGTCTCGTCTTTGCTTCGGGTATGGTTCTTGGTTCGGATCTTGGTCTGGGTCAGGTCTTGGTTGGGGTCTCGTCCAGGGTCTTGTCTGGGTCTTGGTTGGGTCTCGGTCAGGAGTCTTGGATCTGGGATCTTAGTTTGGGAGTCTTGTCTCGGTCTGGGTCTTGGTTCGGGCCTTGGTCCTGTCTTGGTTCGGATCTGGGTCTGGGTCTTTGTCGGGTCTCTGTTCGAAACTTGGTCGGGTTTGGTACGGGTCTTGGTTCGGATCTTGGATCTGGGCCCGTCTGGGCTTGTCGGTGTCTTGTCCGGGTCTCGATCTGGGTTCGGCGTTTCGGTCTTGGTTTGGTCCTGTCTGCGTTGTGTTCCTGTCTTTGAAACTGCTGAAATTTGAAAAATGTCCTTGGAACGGTTGAAAATCCCCATTTTTGTTGTATTATAGTTCTTTTATGTGAAAATCCCGCATTTAGTTGTATTATAGTGCTTTATTGTGAAACCCTATTAAGTTGTATTATAGTGCTTTATTTGTGAAAATCCCTAATTTAGTTGTATTAATGTGCTTTTATTGTGAAAATCTTTTTAGTATGATTAGTGCTTTATTGTGAAAATCCCATTTAGTTGTATTAATAGTGATTTTATTTTGAAAATGCCCCATTTAGTTTGTATATAAAATGCTTTTATTTTGTGAAAACCCCATTTAGTTGTCATTATACGTGCTTTATTGTGAAATCGCTCATTAGTTGTATATCTGCTTTACATGTAAAAATCCCTATTAAGTTGCATTATACTGCTTTACGTGTAAAAAAGCCCATTAAGTTGCCTATACTCTTTAACTTTAAAAAATCCTGATTAATTGCATTATGACTCAGTTTTACATGTAAAATCCCTATAAGTTGCTTATACTGTTTACATGTAAAAACCCTAATTAATTGCATTATCTGCTTTACTTGTAAAAAAATATCCCTATTAAGTTACATTATACTGGCTTTTACCATGTAAAATCCCTACTTAAGTTGTATTATAGTGCTTTTATTGGGAAATCCCAATTTAGTTTTGTTTATAGTGCTTGTTATTGTGAAAATCCCTTATTAAGTTTTATATAGGCTTTTATTGTGAAAATCCCTAATTTAGTTGTATTATAACTGCTTTTTATGTGAAATCCCTTTGTTAGTTGTATTTGAATAAGTGCTTTATTGTGAAGAATCCCCATTAGTTGTATTATGGTGATTTATTTTGAAAATCCCAAATTTAGTTTTATTATAATGCTTTTATTGTGAAAATCCCCCAATTTAGTTGTATTATAAAGTGCTTTTTTGTGAAAATCCCTATTAGTTTGTATTTATACTGCTTTACATGTAAATCCCATATAAGTTGCATTATAAACTGTTTTACATGTAAAAATCCCTATTAAAGTGCATTATATGCTTTACGTGTAAAAAGCCCTATTAAGTTTGCATTATAAACTGCAATTACGTGTAAAAATCCCTATTAAAGATGCATTATACTAGGTTTTAACATGAAAAATCCCTATTAAGTTTGCATTATACGTTTTACGTAAAAATCCCTATAAGTTGCACATTATACTGTTAAACATGTAAAAAAATCCCTATTAAGTTAGCATATACTGTTTTAACATGTAAAAATCCCTATTAAGATGCATTATAACTGCTTACATGTAAAATCATTTAAGTTGCATTATACGTTTCAATGTAAAAACCCTATTAAGTTGCATTATAAGACTGACTTTTACTTGTAAAAAATCCTTATTAATTTGCAATTATAACTGTTTACATAAAAATCCCTTTAAGTTGTATTATAGTGCTTTTATTGTGAAAATCCCAATTTAGTTGATTATAGCTTTTACTGTGAAAATCCCTAATTAAAGTGTATTAAGTTGCTTTATGTGAAATCCCTATTTTAGTTGTATTTATAACTGCTTTTATTGTGAAAATCCCATTTAGTTGTAATTATAGTGCTTTTATTTGTGAAAATCCCATTAGTTGTATTATAGTGCTTTATATATAAAAATCCTATTTAGTTTGCATAATCTTCTTTACATGCAAAATCTCAAATAAAGTTGCATAATTGTGTGCAATTGAGCAAAAAATCCCCTATTTTGTTGCAGAAAACTGTCTGGTCTTGTCGGGACTTGGTCAGGGGGGGAGGGTGGTCTTGGTTCGGGTCGTGGTTGTGTCTTAGGTTTGCGTCTTGTTTCGGGTCTTAGTCCCTGGTCATGAATCGGGTTCTGGTTGGGTTTTGGTCTCTTGTCTTGGTTCCGGGTCGTGGTCTGTGTCTTGGTTTGCGTCTGGTTCGGGTCTTGGTCTGGCTGAATTGGTCTTGGTTTTGGGTCTCAGTTCGGTCTTAATCGTCTGGCTGGGTCTTGGTTTGGGTCTTGTTCAGGGTCTGGTCTGGTTCGGGTTTGTCTGTCTTGTTTCAGGTCTTGCGTTGGGGTTGGTTGGTCAGGGTTTGGGTCTGTTCGGGTATTGGTCTGAGTCTTGGTCTGGGTCTGGTCTTTTGCTAGGTCTGGTCGGGTCGGTCTTGGTTCGGGAGCACCTAAGGTCTTAGTTTGTTTTGGGTCTTGGTTTGGGTCCTTGGTCTGGGTCTTGGTCTGGGTCCCGGTCTGGGTCTTGGTTCGGGTCTTGGTGTGGGTCTCGTCTGGTCTTGGTTCGGTGTCTTGGTCTGGGTCCTATTGGCTGCAGTCCTTGAAACTCCTGGAATCCTTGAAACTCCTGAAATCCTTGAACGTTTTGAAATCTTTGAAAACTTCCGAAATTCCTTTAAACTAGCTGAAAGTCAAATCTCCAATGGCATGACCCATGGAGAATATGACTGTCCGTTGGAAACTGCTGAATGACCTTGGTTTCATAACTGCTATAAGTCCTGAAACTCTGAAAAATTCTTGAAAACTGGCTGAAAGTCCTTGAACTGTTGAAACTTGAAATTATCTGTAATTACTTAAAAGCTGTTGAAAACCTTAAACTCGCTTGAAATCTTGAAAACTATTGAAACCTTGAAAACCCTGAAATCCTTATAACTGTTGAAATCCTTGATTGTTGACCTTGAACTCCTGAAATCATTGGAAACTGTCAATCTTGAATTGTTGAAAACCGTTGAACTCCTAAATCTTGAAACTGTTCAAAATATCCTTGAATGTTGAAACCTTGAAAATCCTGAAATCCTTGAAAACTGCTGAATGGCTTTAGCTGTAGAAATGGCTGAAGCCTCGAATGTATGCTGAAGTCTATAAAATGCTGGGCCATTAAATGAATGGCAGAATTCTCAATACAATGAATGGCAGAATTCCACGTAGAAAAAACTTGAAAAAACTGCAGAAATCTTAATTTTTTCTGAAAACTGACAAGTTTGAGGAACTGACCATGAGCAACAAACGCAGAAATTGCAGAAAATATGGAAAAAAATGCTGAAAAAAACGTTGAAATTAGCGGAAGCCCGCATTATAAGTCAATGGAAAAATCGACCGATTTTTGCCGTTGCGGAAAAAACCGAAAATCGCTGAATTCCAAAAGTAATCGCAAGAATTCTGAACATCTGAACGTTTTGATGTAATAACTGTTGAAATTGCTGAAACCTGGTGAAAGCTGTGAAAGCTGCCTCGAAAAACTGGAAAAAAATATAAGTATAATACATACTAGAAGTTGCAAATGGCTGAAGCCATTGCGATTGAACTGCGGAATAGTTCTAATGCAAGAAGTTATCTGAAAAATCCTTGAAAATCTTGAAAATGCTGTGAAACGGTTGAAATAACTTGAAAAATCATTGGAAATTCGATGCGCTTGAATCTACTGATATCCTTGAAATCTCCTGAAAGGCTCAAACTCTAAAATCCTTTACAAAACAGTTATAACTTTAAACTCCTAATCCTCAAATCGTTGTCGACCTTTAAACTCCTGAAATCCTTGAAACGTTGAAACTTAAAACACCTGAAAATCCTTGAACTAGTTGAAACCTGAAACTTCCTGAAATTCTTGAAACTGTTGAAACTCCTGAATCCTTGAAAACCCTGAAATCCCGTGTAACTGTCGAATATCCTTGAAACTCCTGACAATTATTGAAAAGTGTCCTTGAAACTGTTTAAATTGCCCAAACCGCTGAAAATAATTTATTTCCAGTAACTATGGCAACGGTCTGGACTTAGCCTGGCTTCTGTGGTTCGCCTCGATCTGATTTGGTTCCGTAACTATGGCAACGTAGCCTGGACTGGCCTGGCTTCTGATGGTTCGCCTCGATCTATTTTGGTTCCGGTTTACTATGGGAGCTGGTTGGAATTAGCCCAGCTCTACTGTTGGCCTGAATTGCTTTGGTTCTGGTAACTATGGCAATTGGTCTGGTCTTGGTTTGGCTCTGGCTCTTTGATCTGGGTTCGGTCTTGGTCTGGAACTTGGATCGGTCTTGGTCTGGGTTCAGGTCTTGGTAATGGACTTGGCCGCACCTTTTGTGGTCCCCTTGAATCTGGATTTGGTTCCGGTAATATAGTAACCTGGTCTTGGACTTGGTCTGGTCTGGTCTGAGACGTGGTTCTGCATGTTGGCCTGGGTCTTAGTTTGGGTCTGGTCCAGGTCTGACTCTGAGACTTGTTCGGGTCTGGTTGGGCTTTTGTGGTTTTCCCTTGATATTGTTTTGGTTATGGTAACTAGGCAAACTGGTCTGGGTCTCGGTTTTGGGTTTGGGACGGGTCTTTTCTTGGTTGGGTCTTGGTTTGGGTCTTGGTTGGATCTGGGTCTCGTTCTGGTCTTGGTCGGGTCTTAGTCTCGGTCTTGCATTCGGGTCTGGTTCTTGGTTCTGGACTCTTGGTCGGGTCTAGTTCTTGTTGGGGACTCGTCAGGGTCTTGGTCTGGGTTTGGTTGGGGTCTCAGTCAGGGTCTTGGTCTGGGTCTTAGTTTGGGTTCTTTGTCCTCGGTCTGGGTCTTGGTTCGGGTCTTGGGTCTGGTCTTGGTTCCGGATCTGGGTTCTGGGTCTTTGTTCGGGTCTTGGTTCGGATCTTGGTCTGGGTCTTGGTAGCGGTCTTGGTTCGGATCTTGTCTGGGCCCCGGTCTGGGCTTGTTCGGGTCTTTGTCCGGGTCTACGATCTGGGTCGGGTTTTCGATCTGGTTTTGGGGTCCTGGTCTCGTCTTGTTCCTGTCTTTGAAACTGCTGAAAATCTTGAAACTAGTCCTTGGAACGGTGTGAAAATACCCATTTAGTTGTTTGTATTATACGTTCTTTAATGTGAAAATCCCATTTAGTTATTAATAGTGCTTTATTGTGAAAACCCCTAATTAAGTTGTATTATATAGTGCTTTTATTGTGAAAATCCCTATTTTAGTTGTATTATAAGTGCATTTATTTTGAAAATCCCCTTTAGTTGTCTTATAGTGCTTTTATTGTGAAAATCCCATTTAGTGTATTATAGTGATTTATTTTGAAAATCCATTTAGTTGTATTATAATGCTTTGTGAAAACCCGCCATTTAAGTTGTTTATAGTAGCTTTTATTGTGAAACCCCTATTTAAGTGTATTATAGCTTTTACATAGTAAAAATCCCTATTAAGTTGCTTATACTGCTTTAACGTGTAAAAAAGCCCTATTAATTTGCCTTATACTGCTTTACTTGTAAAAATCCTATTAAGTTGCACATTATACTGTTTTACATGTAAAAATCCCTATAAATTGCATTATACTGTTTTACATGTAAAAAACCCTATTAAGTTGCATTATAATGCTTATACTTGTAAAAATCCCTATTAAGTTACATTATACTTGCTTTACATGTAAAAAAATCCCTATTAAGTTTGTATTATAGTGCTTTTTATTTGTGAAAATCCAATTTAGTTGTATTATAGTGCTTTATTGTGAAATCCCTATTAAGTTGATTATAGTGCTTTTATTGTGAAAATCCTATTTTAGTTTGTATTATACTGCTTTTATTGTGAAAATCACTTTTTAGTTGTATTATAAGTGCTTTTTTTGTGAATCCCCATTAGTTGATTAGGTGATTTTATTTTGAAAAATCCCCATTTATGTAATTATAATGCTTTTTATGGAAAATCCCTTAGTTGTATATAGTGTTTTATTGTGAAAATCCCTATTAAGATTTTTATAAGCTGCTTACATGTAAAATCCCTATTAAGTTGCATTAATAGCTGTTTTACAATGTAAAATCCCAATTAAGTATTGCATTATGACGCTTTACGTGTAAAAAGCCCTATTAAGTTGCATTATACTGCTTTACGTGTAAAATCCCTATAAGTGCATTATACTGTTTTTACCACTGTAAAAATCCCTATTAAGTTGCATTATAACGAACTGTTTTTAACATGTAAAAAATCCCTTTAAGTTTTGGATTATATCTGTTACATGTAAAAATCCCTATTTAAAGTTGCATTATACTGCTTTACATGTAAATCCCTATTAAGTTGCATTTACTGTTTTCCATGTAAAAACCTATTAAGTTGGCATTATAACGCTTTACTTGTACAAAAATCCTATTAAGTTGCATTTCAACTGCTTACATGTAAATCCCCCATTAAGATGTATTATAGTGCTTTTATTGTCGAAATCCCATTTGTTGGTATTATAGTGTTTTATTGGAAAATCCCTATTAAGCTTGTATTTATGTGCTTTATGTGAATCCTATTTAGTGTATTATACTGCTTTTATTGTGGAAAATCCAATTTAGTTGTATTATAGTGCTTTTTAATGTGAAATCCCATTTAGTTGATATAGTGCTTTTATATAAAAATCCTATTTAGTTGCATAATACTTCTTTACATGCAAAAATCCAATAAAGTTGCAATAATTGTGTTGGCAATTGCAAAAAAATCCTATTTTGTTGCAGAAACTGTCTGGTCTTGCGTGCGGGTCTTGGTACCTGGTCTTGGTTCGGGTCGTGTCTGTGTCTTGGATTTGCGTCTTGTTTGGGTCTGTAGTCCTGGAGTCTTTGATCGGTGTGGTTGGATTTATTGGTCTTGTCTATGTGTCGGGTCGAGTCTAGTGTCTTTTGGTTTGGCGTTTGTTCGGGTCTTGGTCTGGTCTGGCTGGTCTTGGTTTGGGGTCCATGTTCGGGATTCTTCCATCAGAGTCTGGGTCTATGGCTTAGGGTTTGGGTACTTGTTCAAGGTCTGGTCTTGGTTTCGGGTTTTGGTCTGGTCTTGTTTTCAGGTCTTGGTTGGGGTCTTGGTCGGTCAGGGTTGGGGTCTGTTCGGTATTGGTCTGAGTCTTGGTCTGGGTCGGCTTGTCGGTCTGGTCTGGGTCTGTCTTGGTTCGGGCCTAGGTTCTGGTTTGGTTGGAGTCTTGGTTGGGTCTTGGTCTGGGTCCCGGTCTGCTGGTCTTGGTTCGGTCTGGTCTGTCACGGTCTGGTCTTGGTTCGGAAGTCCTTGTCTGGGTCGTTGTCCTTGTCCTTGAACTGCTGCAGTCCTTGAAACTCCTGAATCCTTAGAAACTCCTGAAATCCTTGAAAACTGTTGAATCCTTGGAACAACTTCCGAAATCTTTAAACTGCTGAAAGGTAATCTCCAATGGCTGACGCAATGGAGATTGAACTGTCCTTGAACTGCTGATCTTGTTTTCACTGCTTAAGTCCTTGAACTCCTGAAATTCCTTGAAAACTGCTGAAGTCCTTGAAACGTTGAAATACTTGAAAATTTCTGTAATCCTTCAACGTGAACTTGAAATCCTGAAATCTTTGAAACTATTTGAAACGCTTGAAACTCCTGAAATCCTTTATAACTCGTGAATCCTTGAAATTGTTGAAACCTTGAAACTCCTGAATCATTGAAACTGTTCAAATCCTTGAGAATTTGTTGAAACCTGGAAACTCCTGAAATCCTTGAAACTGTTCAAATCATTGAAATTGTTGAACTTGAACCCCTCCTGAAATCCTTGAAACTGCTGAAATGGCTTTAGCTGTAGAAATGGCTGAAAGGCCTGAATGTGCCTGAAGTCCTATTAAAATGCATGGGCTATTAAATGAATGGCAGAATTCTCAATAACAAATGAATGGCAGAATTCCAAGCCGTAGAAAAAATGAAAAACTGCACGAATCTAATTTTTTTCTAAACTGGATCAAGTGTTGAGGAAAGCTGAACAATGCACAACTGCAGAAATGCAGAAAATATGGAAAAAATGCTGGAAAAACGTGACAAGCGAAGCCCCTTATAAGTCAACTGGGAAAATCGAACCGATTTTGGCCGATGCGAAAAACCGAAATCGCTGAATTCCAAGTAATCGCAGAATTCTCTGAACATGCTGAACGTTTTTGAATTATAACTTGTTGAAATTGCTAGAAACTGTGAAAGCTGTGAAGCTGCTGAAAACGAAAAATTATAAGTGATAATAATAATAACTAGAAATTTTAGTCTAAGCGTTCTAATGCGGTTCTAATGCGGAAATAGTTATAATGCAAGAAGTTACTGAAAAATCCTTGAAAATCCTTGAATATGCTGTGAAAAGGTTGAAATACTTGAACAAATCATTGAAATTCCCAATGCCTTGAATCTACTGATATCCTTGAATCTCAATGAAAAAACTCTCAAAATCTAAAATCCTCAAACTGGTAACTTTAAACCCTAAAATCTTACAAACTGTTTGTATACCTTAAAACTCCAAAATCCTTAATGTTGTACTTTAAACTCCTAAAATCCTTCAACTGTTGTACTATTTAACTCCCTAGAAATCCTTGAAACGTTGAAACCTTAAACACCTGGAAATCCTGAAACTGTTGAACCTTGAAACTCCTGAAATCCTTGAACTCCTAGAATTTCTGAGTAATGTCGAAATATCTTGAAAACTACCTGAAATACATGCAGTGTCTTGGAACTGTTTAAATTGCCCACAACCCCAAGCTGAAAAATTATTTCCAGTAACTATGGCAACCTGGTTCTGGACTTGGCTGGCTTCTGTGTTGTCGCACTCGGACATGATTGGTTCCGGACTATAAGCAACGTAGCCTGGACTTGGCCTGGCTCTGTGGTTCGCCTCGATCTGATTTGGTTCCGGTACTAATGCGGAGCTGTTTGGACTTAGCCAGCTTCTATGGTTGCCTTGAATACTGCTTTTGGTTCTGGTAACATGGCAAATTGGGGTCTGGTCTGTTTGGCTCTGGTCTTGAATCTGGTCGGAGTCTTGGTCTAGGAAACTATGGAATCGGGTTTGGTCTGGTTCGGGTTGGTCAGACTTGGCCACCTTTTGTGGTCCGCCTTGATCTGATTTTGGTTCGGTAACTATTAGTAACCTGGTCTGGACTTGGTCTGGTCCTGGTCTGAGACCTGGTCTGGATTGTTGGCCTGGTCTTAGTTTGGGTCTTGGTCAGGTCTAACTCTGAGACTTGGTTCGGGTCTTGGTTTGGCTTTTGTGGTTCGCCTTGATATTGTTTTGGTTCTGGTAACTATGGCAACCTGGTCTGGGTCTTGGCTGGGTCTGGGTCTTGGTTTGGGTCTGGTCTTGCTGGTTTGTGGTTTGCCCTTGATAGTGTTAGATTGTAAACTATGACAACAGGGTCTGGTCTCAGTTTGGTTTGGGTGGGTCTATGGTTCTTGTCTGGGTCTTGGTTTGGGTCTGGGTCGTCGTTCTGAGGTCTTGGTTCGTTCTTAGTCTCGGTCTTGCTTTCGGTCTGGGTCTCGTCTAGGTCTTGGTTGGCGTCTCGGTCAGGGTCTTGTCTGGGTCTTAGTTTGGGTCTGGTACTCGGTCCGTCTGGTTCGGGCTTGGTCTGGGTCTTGGTTCGTGTCTCTTGTCTTGGGTTCTTTGTCTGGGTCTTGGTTTCGGATCTGGTCTGGGCTTTGGTTCGGTCTTGGTTCTGATCTTGGTCTTGGGTCTTGGTTCGGCTGTTCGGATCTTGGTCTGGGTTCCGTCTGGGTCTTTGGTTCGGCTTGGTCCGGTCCTCGGTCTGGTTCGGTTCGGTCTTGGTTTGGGTCCTGGTTTGCGTCTCTTTTGTTTCCGTCCTTGAACTGCTGAAATCCTTGAAAATATGTCCTTAGGAACGTGAATAAATACCCATATTTAAGTTGTTTGTATAATAGTATCTTTTACAATTTGGAATCCCCATTTTAGTTGTATTAAAGGTGCTTTTATGGTGAATCCATTATAGTTTAAAACATGCTTTATTGTGAAACATCCATATTTAGTTGTATTATATCTTTTATTGTGAAAATCCATTTAGTTTGTATTAATAGTGCTTTTATTGTGAAAATCAATTTAGTTGTTGTATTATAGCGTGCTTTTATTAAGTGAAATCCCCTATTTAGTTGTATTATACTGCTTTTATTGTGAAATCCAATTTAGTTGTATTATAGTGCTTTATTGTGAAAAACCCCATTTAGTTGTATTATAGTGCTTTTATTGTGAAAATCCTCATTCGTTTGTATTATATGTGCTTTATTGTGAAAATCCCTATAAGTGTATTATACTGTTTTATTGTGAAAATCCCCTATAGTTGTATTATAGTGGCTTTTATTGTGAACAATCCATTTAGTTGTATTATGTGCTTTTTTGTGAAAATACCAATTTAGTGTATAAGTGCTTTATTGTGAAAAATCTATTTAGTTGTATTATACGGCCTTTATGTGAAAATCCCAATTTAGTTGTATTAATACGTGCTTTTATTGTGAAAACTCCCATTTATTTGTATCTATAGTTCTTTAATTACAAAAATCCCCTATTTAGTTTGCATAATACTTCTTTAATGCAAAATCCCAATAAAGTTGCATAGATTGTGTTGTATTGCCAAAAAAAATCCCTATTTTGTTCAAGAAACTGCTGTCTTGGTGCGGTCTTGGTCTGGTCTTGGGTTTCGGGTCGTGGTCTGTGTCTTCGTTTGCGTCTTGGGTCTGGTCTTGGTTCGGGTTTAGGTCTGTCTTGATCGGGTCTTGGTTGGGTTTTTGGGTCTTGTCTTGGTCGGGTCTGGGTCCTGCTCTGGTTCGGGTCTTGTATGGTCTGGTCATTGGCATTGGTCTTGGTTTGGGTCTCATTCGCGTCTTAATCAGGTCATGGGTCTGGTCTTGGTTTGGGTCCTGATTCAGGTCTGGTCTTGTTCGGGTTTTGGTCTGTCTTGGTTCAGGTCTTGTTGGGGTCTTGGTTGGTCAGGGTTTAGGTCTTGGTTGGGTCTTGGTCTGGTCAGGGTATTGGGGTCTTGGTTCGGGTATTGGTACCTGAGTCTTGGTCTGGGTCTGGTCTTTGCTCGGGTCTGGTCTGGGTTGGTCTTGGTTCGGGTCTAGTCTTGGTTTGGTTGGTCTTGGTTGGGTCTTGGCTGGGTCCCGGTCTGGTCTTGGTTCGGGTCTTTGGTCTGGGTTCTCGGTCTGTCCTTGGTTCGGGTCTTGGTCTGGGTCTTGTCCTTGTCCTTGAAAACTGCTAAGTACCTTGAAACTCCTGAAAATCCTTGAACAACTCCTGAAATCTTGAAGCTAGTTGATATTTCCTTGAACTTCCGAAAAATCCTTTAAACTGCTTGAAGGTTCAATCTCATGGCTGAACGCCATGAGAGATTGATGTCTTGGTTTCAAACTGCTTAAGTCCTTGAACTCCTGAAATTCTTGAAAACTGCTGAAGTCCTTGAAAACTGTTGAAACCTGAAACTCCTGAAAATCTTAAAACTGTTGAAACCTTGAAACTCCTGAAAATCTTTGAAACTATTGAAACTTGAAACTCCTAGAAACCTTATAATTTGAAATCCTTGAAATTTTTGAAACCTTGAAACTCTGAAATCATTGAAACTGTTCAAAATCTTGAAATTGTGAAACCTGCAAACTCTGAAATCCTTGAAACTGTTCAAATCTGAATTGTTGAAAATTGAAACTCTGAAACCTTGAAACTGCTGAAACGGCTTTAGATGTAGAATGCTGAAAGGCCTGAATGTGCCTGAATCCATTAAAATGCATGGGCAATTGAAAATGAAATGCAGATTCTCAATACAAATGAATGGCAGAATTCCAAAAGCCCGTAGCAAAAAACTGAAAAACTGGCAGAATCTATGTTTTCTTGAAACTGACAGAGTGAGGAAGCTGAACATGCACAAACTGCAGAAATTGCAGAAATATGGAAAAAAATGCTGAAAACGTGAATTAGCGGAAGCCCATTAATAAGTCACATGGGAAAAATCGAACGCGATTTTTTGGCCGCGATTGCGGAAAAACCCGGAATCGCTGAATTCCCATAAAGTAATCGCAGAATTCTCTTGAACATGCTGACGTTTGAATAGTATAACTTGTTGAAATTGCTGAAACTGTGAAAGCTGTGAAAGCTGCTGAAAACTGGAAAAAATATAAGTATAAAAATAATAATAATTAAATAACATGCAACACCATTATGACTGCGGAAGATTCCGCAGTCAATCAATAACTAGACAATTTTATTCTAAATGCGGTTCTTAATGCGGTTCTAATGCGGAATAGTTCTAATGCAGAGTTATCTGAAAATCCTTGAAATCCTTGAAATATATTCGTGAAAAGGTTGAAAATTACTCTGACAATCATTCGAAATACCCCAAATGCCCTTGAATCTACTGATATCCTTGAATCTCATGAAAAAACGTCATCTCCTAAAATCTTCAAACTTTTGTAACTTAAAACCTAAATCTTCAAACTGTTTAACCTTTAAACTCCTAAAATCCTTCAAAACGTTTGTAACCTTTAAACTCCTAAAATCAAACTGTTGTAACATTTAAACTCCTGATCTTAGAAACAGTTGAAACTTTAAACACCCTGAAATCTTGAACTGTTGAAGACCTGAAACTCCTGAAATCCTCTGAAACCCTGAATCTGTAAACTGTACGATATCCTTGAAAAACTCCTGAAAATTATTGAAAGTGTCCTTGAAACTGTCTTAAATGCCACGACCAGCTGAAATAATTTATTTCCAGTACTGTATGGCAACCTGGTACTGGATTGGCCTGCTTCTGTGGTTCGCCTCGATCTGATTTTGTTCCGTAACTAGGCAAGTAGCCTGGACTTGGCCTGCTTCTGTGGTTCGGCTCGATCTGATTTATGGTTCCGTTACTATGGGGAGCCTGGTTTGGACTTAGCCCAGTTATATGGTTTGGCCCTTGATCTGGCTTTTTGGTTCTGGAGTAACTATGGCAAATTGGTCTGGTCTTGGTTGGCTCTGGGTCTTTGATCTGGTTCGGGTCTTGGTCTGGAAACTTGATCGGAGTCTTGGTCTGGGTTTCGGTCTTGGTACTGGACTTGGCCACCTTTTGGGTCGCCTTGATCTGAAATTTTGGTTCGGTAACTATAGTAACCTGGTCTTGGACTTGGTCTGTCTGGTCTGAGACCTGGTCTGGGATTTGGCCTGGTCTTAGTTTGGGTCTTGTCCAGGTCTAACTCTGAGACTTGGTTCGGGTCTTGGTGGCTTTTGTGGTCGCCTTTGAATATTGTTTTGGTTCTGGTAACTATGGCAACCTGGTCTGGGTCTTGGCTCGGGTCTGGGTCTGTTTCGGGTCTGGCTTGGATGGCTTTTGTGGTTTGCCTTGATAGTGTTTTAGTTCTGGTAACTAATGAAACTCTGTCTGGGTCTTCGGTTTTGGTCTGGTCGGGTCTGTGCTTGATCGGGTCCTTGGTTTTGGTCTGGGTCTCTTCTGGTCTTGTTCGTGTCTTAGTCTCGGTCTTTGCTTCGGGTTCTGGGTTCGGTCTAGGTCTTGGTTGCGTCTCGTCAGGGTCTTGGTCTGGGTCTTAGTTGGGTCTGGTCTCGGTCTCCAGGTCTTGGTTTCGGGTCTTGGTCTGGTAATTGGTTCGTGTCTTGGTTTTGGGTCTTGGTCTG
>VHKM01000338.1:0-113306 GCA_007210695.1 Neogobius melanostomus | reverse complement strand
GAGAGAGATAAACTCCGAATCCCCGAATTTTAGTTCGTCGTAGACGAACAAAATTCGGCACAGTGATTGGTCACGTGAAGCAAACAAAAAATCCATATTACGCGGTGGCCTAGCACCACAGGAGGGCCGGCCATATTGGCCAGAAGAGCGATCTGGCGCGAAGGGCCATTTCGTGCCCTCGCATTTGAAACGAACTCACTAACTAGGGCGTTGAACCGCAGCCGACTTCCCCGTTCGCTCCAGAAATCATCTACACAAGTGGAATCAAAGTTATTTAAAAACTTCTAATAGGATTAACGGTGTTGTCATGGCAACGCCGATGAAATTCGGCGTCCATATTTCATGCCGCGCCGTGGCGCGTCAAAGGTCAAACTCGCACAAATCTGTGGCCGATGAGCGAAAACTTGAATCGTTGTCAAGTTTGTCGACAGCCCGGATGTTTTGATATAGGAAATATGAAAAATGGGCGCGATAGCGCCCCCCTGCAGAGCAGCCAAATAAAAAATGAATATGGGAAAAATTTGAACGTTGTAAGTAGACAAAGAAATTTGGGCAGCAGACATCCGTCACGTGACCCGAAAAAGTCATTGAGGCCAGCCCCTTTCCCACCGTGTTGCATGGCAAACGACCCGCATGTGCAACTTTGGGCGCAGCAACGCAAATTGGTACAACGCGTGCGTCATGACAGTCCGACAAAAAAGTACATTACATGGTTGCTAGCAATCCAACAGGAGGGCGCCATTTTGGGAAAAATGTAGTAATCTGGCGCCAAAGGAGTCATTTCGTGCCCTCGCATTTGAACGAACTCCTTCCTAGGGCGTTGAAACGCAGCGACATCCCCGTTCCTCCAGATCATCTACACAATTGGGACATCAAAAAGTTTATTAAAAACTTTCTAATAGGATTAACGGTGTTGTCATGGCAAACGCCATGAATTCGGTGTCCTGTTTTCGGTGCTCGCCGTCAACCTTTATACAGTCATAACTCGCACCAAACTGTGGCCGATTTGAGCCAAACTTGAATCGTTGTCAGTCCTCGACCCGATGTTGTGTACTAGGAAATTTGAAAATGGGCGCGATAGCGCCCTGCAGAGCACAAATAAAAATGAAGAATAAAATTGATTTGGTCGTATGACAAATGAAAATTTGGCCACAGACATCCGTCACGTGATACGATCAAAAAGTCAATGATGGTCCACGCCCTTTCCCACCGTGTTGCCCATGGTAACAGAACCCGGTGTCAACTTTGGCGCAGCCAAACCAAAATTATACACAGGTTGCGTCATGAACTGTCTGAACAAAAAAGTAACATTACATTTGGTTGCTAGCAAGCCAACAGGAGGTCGGCCATTTTGGGAAAAAATTGAGTAATCTGTCCGCCGAAGGCGCATTTCGTGCACTCGCATTGGAACGAACTCGTCCTAAGGGCGTTGAACGCAGCGACTCCCCGTTTCGCCCAGAATCATCTACAACAAGTGGGACATTAAAAGTTAATAAAAACTTTCTAATAGGATTAACGGTGTTGTCATGGCAGGCCAATGAATTCGGCGTCCGTTTTCAGCTAGCTGCCCGCAGTTCAAAGAGTCATAACTCGCATCAAACTGAAGCCGATTTGAGCGTAACTTTAATCGTTGGTGAGTTGTCGACCCGGATGTTGTGATTTAGGAACATTTGAAAAATGGCCGCGATAAGCGCCCCCTGCAGAGCACCAAATAAAAATGAATGCAGAATAAGATCAAATCTTTGTCGTAGACAAAAGAAATTTTGGCAGAGAACGTGCGTCACGTGAATCCCGATAAAAATGGCCACGAGCCTCTTCCCATCGTGTTGGCCAATGGCAACGACCCGGTGTAACTTGGCGCAGTCAAAAGCCAAAATTGGTACACACGTGCGTTAGGGTGGCATCAACGCCGCCATTTTTTTTTTTTATCAATGGACATTTTGTCCCTTGTCTAGTTTTTTTATATATAAAAAAAGAAAATATACTGGCAAAGTTTGGGTGACAGTTTGAAGTACATTTAGGTGTCCACATTCAACTGAAATTTTGTCTAAAATATCGAAAATTCGCCATTTTTGGCATATTTCCATTTCCATTTTAGTCATTTTGTTAAATAATATTGCATGCAGAGTTGTATATAGATATTTGCAATAGTAAATTCATCAGTTTTTATTCGATTATATTCATAGTATGGATGCTACATTTATAACAACGGGTGGTTAGAAGTGTTCCATTATATAACATTAACCATTCGCTACATCTTTTAAAATGTTTCAACTCATCGGAAGACAATAGTTTCCAAACGGCAATGAATTCAGATAGTATATGTTGTTTTCAAGCATTGTTCTAAAATGATTTATCCAATGTTTAAAAAGTTAAATATAGTTTAAATTTATTCTACTTCATGCAATGTTTAAAGTCAAATGGTAGTTATTTGTAGAATTCTTCAGTTAGTCGGCTATGTCCTTTGCCTTTTCGCAAGTTGGCTGTTCTTTACGGTCTTCTCAACACTGCAAGCACGTTTCTGGTAATGTCCTTCACCCCTTGCTGATGCCAAGAAATCTGAGACTAAGCTAACGACCTGTCTCAAGATTCAAGATTTTTTTTTTTAATTTGTAAAACCATGTGAATGATTTTGAAATTAGATTTTCTCATTCTTGATTGTGGAGGCAGGGGGTGGGGGAAGAGGGGTGGAGGGAGTTCAACCTTCCCAAAAATGGACTTGTGTATGAAACTGTTTCTTAAAGTCGACTGGACTGGCCGCGTAGATTCCGCAGGTCTCCTCCTGAGGCAATTACCTTGAAGAGACTGTGTATGGGTGCATCAGGGTCTGGTGATTCTGACGCTTTGCGGGTGAGACGGGTGGATACATGTCCTTAAGTAGGAGGGGAGAAGGGGCTCCACAGATGCATCTCGCTGCTCCTCCACATGACAGCTGGAGGCTGCTTTTCGGCAGGAGGGCGAGTGCTGGCGCGTGCCGACAGCAGTGATGGAGCTGGTCAGGATGGCTCTCTATAGTGCCTCTGTAAGAAGAACCTCACAGTGGATAGGAGAACTGTCAATGCTCCTCCTATACGTCCTCTGTAGAAGTGCCACAGCAGTGAGGTGGGAGCTGGTCAGGATGCTCTCTATAGTCCCTCTGTAGGAAGAGCCACACAGTGATGGAGCTGGGTCCAGGGATGCTCTCTATAGTCCCGTCTGTAGAAGTGCACATAGGAACGAGGCTTGGGACTCTGGCTCTTCTTAGGTCTTGGCGGACAAAGTAGAGGACACTGATTAGCTTTTTCCTTGACCAGTGGTATGTAGTGTGGCATGGTCAGGAGAGGTTCACTGTGAATTGCACACCCAGGAGCTTTAGTGCTAGTACCCTACATCCACTGCAGCAGCCGTTGATATAATCAAGCAGCTCCTCTAGATAATTATTGAGGAGCATGCTGGACACCGCGCTCTTCGAAAATCCGAGTAACAATCTCTTTTGTCTCCTCATATTTAGCAGAGAGATTGTTCTGTGTGCACCACAGTGGCGCCAGACTGCTCACTCACTCCTGTAGTTGTTGAACTCGTCTCTGTTGCTGATGAGACCCACCACTGGGTTGTGTCGTCTGCAAACTTGAATGAAGAGGTTTGAGTTGGTACTTTGGAGGCGCAGTCATGGGTCAGCAAGAGTGAACAGGAGGGGGCTCAGCACACAGCCTTGGGGAGCCCCGTGTTCAGTGTGATGGTTTGAGGATTTTCCGCCATACACGTAACAGCCGTGGTTCTCCCCGTCAGAAAGTCCCAGGCAGCAGTTGCACAGTGATGTGTTGGATCCCAGGTGGAGCAGTTTGTGTATTAGCTGGCTGTGGGACTTATAGTGTTGAATGCTGAGCTAAAGTTCCTAAAAACAGCATTCTGGAGACTGGATGAACTCAATCTTCAGATCTCAAAACATGACACAAGGATAATCTCACCAACATGGTGACGAACAGGCTGCCAAAGGAGAACCTGTCCAAGCCTGCTTTCTGGACTGTCACACAGGCTGCAGTTACGTGACCTGTAATTTGATTCCTGTGGTCATGAAAAAATGGTCTGGATTATTGGCACTCTAATAGCTAAATCCCCAAAACACGCGGGGCACTCAATGTGTTAACAGTCAACATTGTCTAAATCTAACCAGCCCCTGTAATGACTAATAACAGTTTGCATATAACATTTGTAAAACAGGCTCTAGAATTGCGACAAATGAAAGTATAACATATTAAGTTCAATAAAATTAAAAATTAAAAAGGTTTAATACAAAATTAGATATAAATTGAAATATTTTGTAAAACTCACTTTCAAAGATTGCAGACTTCACAACCAGCTTGAATAAACAAGCAAAGAATAGTTATTTTATCAAATTCAGTAACGCATTGTAAAAATAATTACATAAGTAAAGAGCAAATAACATTCAACGTACATGAATATCGCTATATGAATGCCCATAATAACCCATGCAAATCTTGCTATTGAGGTGGACCCCCTAAACAATGTTGGAATTAGTACAAAAATTGGTAGAAATTTCTTTTTATGACCAAAGGGAATGTTTTTAAACTGGGACAGAATAATTTGGTTGACATTGGGGCGTTTGATGCAGCCCTAACAGCGTGCGTCATGACTGTCCGAGACAAAAAGTACATTACATGGTTGCTAAGGCAACCAACAGGAGGTTGGTCTATTTTTGGGAAACCGGAGTCGATCTGAGCGCGAGGCGGCCATTTCTTGCCTTTGCTCTTTCGACCTAGTGTGGCAGGTAGGGCGCGGCAGCGCCTCCCGGTTCTATTGGGGCGGCAATGCGGGCCACACGGCGTCAAACCGGCCAAACGAGACCTCGAGGGGCCTGCTAATGCGTCTTGCGGCTTTTAATTATTATTTTTTTTTCTTCTCCCCTAAAAAGCCCAGTTTCGGCAAACTTCCCACCGACGAAAAGTCTGAATTTTTGGCCCAAAATTCAATTAGGTTGAAAAAAAAAAACTTCACCATCTCCAAATGTAAAAAATCAAAAAAATGGCGCGTCAAGCGCCCCCTGGAAAAACAGCGTTACTTGCGCCTATGGCTCAACCCCCCAAAAATCCCCAAATCCCCGACTTCGCGTAAGACGAAAAAAATTCGGCACAGTGATGTTCTGTGAAGCCAAACAAAAACACTATTACGCGGTTGCTAAGGCAACCAATCAAGGAGGGCGGCCATATTGTTCGCAGAAAAGCGATCTGGCGCCCGAAGGCGCCATTTCGTGGCGCTTGAGCATTTTGAACGAACTCGTCCTAGGGCGTTGAACACAGCGACTCCCGTTCGCTGTCCAGATCATCTAAGCACAAGTGGGAATCAAAAGTTTAATTAAAAACTTTTCTAATAGGATTAACGGTTGTTTGTCATGGCAACGCCATGAATTCGGCGTCCGTTTTCAGCGCTCGCCGCGCGTTCAAACAGTCATAATACTCCCACATACTGGGCCGATTTCAGCGAAACTTGAATCGTTGGTATCGAGTCGTCGCCCCGGATGTTTTTGAATATATGAAATTTGAAATGGGCGCGATAGCGCCTCTTTCCTGCAGAGCACCAAATAAAAATGATGAGGAAAAAAATTGAACTTTGTCATAGACAAGACGAAATTTGGCACAGACATCTGTCACGTGACCCCCGAACATGTAAAACGTATTGGAGGCCACGCCCCTTTTCCCACCGTGTTGCCAATTGGCAACGACCCCGATGTCAACTTTGTCGCAGCCAAACCAAATTAGTACACGTCGTGCATCATGACACTAGACTCCGAACAAAAAAGTACATTAGCATGGTTTTGCTAGGCAACCAACCAGGAGGTTCGGCCATTTTTGGAAAAATTGAGTAAGTCTGTCGCCGGAAGGCACCATTTCATGCCTCGCATTTGGAACGAACTCGTCCTAGGGGCCGGTTGAACACGAGCGACTCCCCCGTTCGCTCCAGATCAATCTACAAAGTGGGACATCAAAAGTTATTAAAAACTTTCTAATAGGATTAACGGTGTTGTCATGGCAACGCCATGAATTCGGCGTCCGTTTTCAGCGCTCGCTGCCGCGTTCAAAGAGTCATAACTCGCACAAACTGAAGCCGATTTGAGCGTAACTTGAATCGTTGGTCGAGTCGTCGACCCCAGATGTTGTGATATAGGAAATTTGAAAATGGGCGCGATAGCGCCCCCTGCAGACCACCAAATAAAATGAATGAGGAAAAAAATTAACTTTGTCGTAGACAAAAGAAATTTGGCACAAACATCCGACACGTGACCCCGAACAAAAATGTCATTGAGGCCACGCCCCTTTTCCCACTGTGTTGCCATGGCAACGACCCGGTGTCAACTTTGGCGTAGCTAAGCCAAAATTGGTACACGCATGCGTCACGACTGTCCGAACAAAAAAGTACATTACGTGGTTGCTAAGCAACCACCAGGAGGTCGGCCGTTTTGGGAAAATCAAGTGATCTGGCGCCGAAGCGCCATTTCGTGCCCTCGCATTTGAACGAACTCGTCCTAGGGCGTTGAACGCAGCGACTCCCCCGTTCGCTCCAGATCATCTACACAAGTGCGACATTAAAAGTTATTAAAAACTTCTAATAGGATTAACGTGTTGTCATGGCAACGCCATGAGTCGCGTCCGTTTCAACGCTTGCCGCCGTGTTCAAAGAGTTGTAACTCGCACAACTGTGGCCGATTTGAGTGTAACATGAATCGTTGGTCGATCGTCGACTCCGGATGTTGTGATATATTAAATTTTAAAATGGGCGCGATAGCGCCCCCTGCAGAGCACCAAATAAAAAATGAATGAAGAATAAGATCAAACTTTGTCGTAGACAAAAGAAATTTGGCACAGACGTGCGTCGCGTGATCCCGATAAAAAAAGTCAATCATGGCCACGCCTCTTTTCCCATCGTGTTGCCATGGCAACGACCAGGTGTCAACTTTGGCGCAGCCAAACCAAAATTGGTACATGCGTGCGTCATGACTGTCCGAATAAAAAAAGTACATTACATGGTTGCTAAGCAACCAACAGGAGGTCGGCCATTTTGGAAAAATCAAGTGATCTAGCGCCGAAGGCGCCATTTCTTCTCTTTGCTCTTTTATAATCTCGACCTAGTGCGGCAGGTAGGGCGCGGCAGCGCCTTCCGGTTATTGGGGCGCGTGCGGCCACCGGCGTCAACCGGCCAAACGAGACCCTCGAGGGCCTCTAAATGCCGCTTGCGGCTTTAATTATTATTATTATTTTTTTCTTCTCCCCCTAAAAAGCCAGTTTCGGCAACTTCCCACCGACGAAAAGTCCTGAATTTTTGCCCAAAATTCAATTAGGTGAAAAAAAAAACCTTCACATCTCCAAAATGTAAAAAATGAAAAAATGGCGCGTCAGCGCCCCTGGAAAAACAGCGTTAACATTGCACCCTATGGCTAGACCCCCAAAATCCCAAATCCCGAAAATTTTAGTTCGTCGTAGACGAAAAAAATTCGGCACAGTCATTGGTCACGTAAAGCCAAACAAAAAAACATATTACGCGGTTGCTAGGCAACCATCAGGAGGGCGGCCATATTGGCCAGAAAGAGCGATCTGGCGCCGAAGGCGCCATTTCGTGCGCTCGCATTTGAACGAACTCGTCCTAGGGCGTTGAACGCAGCGACTCCCCGTTCGCTCCAGATCATCTACACAAGTGGGACATCAAAAGTTATTAAAACTTTCTAATAGGATTAACGGTGTTGTCATGGCAACGCATGAATTCGGCGTCCATTTTCAGCGCTCGCCGCCGCGTCAAACAGTCATAACTCCCACATACTGTGGCGATTTCAGCGAAACTTGAATCGTTGGTCGAGTCGTCGACCCCGGATGTTTTGATATATGAAATTTGAAAATGGGCGCGATAGCGCCCCTGCAGAGCACCAAATAAAAATGAATGAGGAAAAAATTGAACTTTGTCATAGACAAACGAAATTTGGCACAGACATCTGTCACGTGACCCCGAACAAAAAAACGTATTGAGGCCACGCCCCTTTTCCCACCGTGTTGCCATGGCAACGACCCGATGTCAACTTTGTCGCAGCCAACCAAAATTAGTACACGCGTGCGTCATGACTGTCTGAACAAAAAAGTACATTACATGGTTGCTAGGCAACCAACAGGAGGTCGGCCATTTTGGGAAAAATTGAGTAATCTGTCGCCAAAGGCGCCATTTCGTGCCCTCGCATTTGAACGAACTCGTCCTAGGGCGTTGACGCAGCGACTCCCCGTTCGCTCCAGATCATCTACACAGTGGGACATCAAAAGTTATTAAAAACTTTCTAATAGGATTAACGGTGTTGTCATGGCAACGCCATGAATTCGGCGTCCGTTTTCAGCGCTCGCTGCCGCGTTCAAAGAGTCATAACTCGCACAAACTGAAGCCGATTTGAGCGTAACTTGAATCGTTGGTCGAGTCGTCGACCCCAGATGTTGTGATATAGGAATTTGAAAATGGGCGCGATAGCGCCCCCTGCAGAGCACCAAATAAAAATGAGAATGAAATTGAACTTTGTCGTAGACAAATGAAATTTGGCACAGATATCCGTCACGTGATCCCGATCAAAAAGTCATTGAGGCCACGCCCCTTTCCCCACCGTGTTGCCATGGCAACGACCCGATGTCAACTTTGGCGCAGCCAAACCAAAATTGGTACACGCGTGCGTCATGACAGTCCGAACAAAAAAGTACATTACATGGTTGCTAGGCAACCAACAGGAGGTCGGCCATTTTGGGAAAAATCGAGTGATCTGGCGCCAAAGGCGCCATTTCGTGCCCTCGCATTTGAACGAACTCCTCCTAGGGCGTTGAACGCAGCGACTCCCCGTTCGCTCCAGATCATCTACACAAGTGGGACATCAAAAGTTATTAAAAAACTTTCTAATAGGATTAACGGTGTTGTCATGGCAACGCCATGAATTCGGCGTCCATTTTCAGCGCTCGCCGCTGGGTTCAAAGAGTTTTAACTCGCACATACTGTGGCCGATTTGAGCGAAACTTGAATCGTTGTCGAGTCGTCGACCCGAATGTTGTGATTTAGGACATTTGAAAATGGGCGCGATAGCGCCCCCTGCAGAGCACCAAATAAAAATGAATGAAGAATAAGATCAAACTTTGTCGTAGACAAAAGAAATTTGGCACAGACGTGCGTCACGTGATCCCGATAAAAAAAGTAAATCATGGCCACGCCTCTTTTCCCATCGAGTTGCCATGGCAACAACCCGGTGTCAACTTTGGCGCAGCCAAACCAAAATTGGTACACGCGTGCGTCATGACTGTCCCAACAAAAAAGTACATTACATGGTTGCTAGGCAACCAACAGGAGGTCGGCCATTTGGGAAAAATCGAGTGATCTGGCGCCGAAGGCGCCATTTCTTGCCTTTGCTCTTTTATAATCTCGACCTAGTGTGGCAGGTAGGGCGCGCAGCGCCTCCCGGTTATTGGGGCGACGTGCGGCCACCGCGTCAACCGGCCAAACGAGACCCTCGAGGCCTCTAAATGCCGCTTGCGGCTTTAATTAGGCCCGAGAGCCTGACAGGGTCCGGGCCTGTTGTTATTGTACAGGCAGTGCGCGGAGCGCACTGAAGAAAGACGTGCGCTACGCGCACGTCCCAAAAGAGCGCGGAGCGCTCAAGAAACAGAGCGCGGAGCGCTCCCCATGCATTACACAGTAATAACGAGACTCCCGGCACCCCGACCTGTCCGGTGATGTAAGCGTGTGCCGCGAAAGCGCACATTTGTTGCTGCTCGAATAAAAAAAGGTGAAAACCACAGGCAAGGCGCAACATGGACAAGAAAGTAGTCGATGACGAGCGCAACGCGCTCGTCATCGACCATGGCCACTCACCAGCACTCAAAACACTGTTACAGTGACTCAGGCATCGAGACCTATCCGATAATATAGGTCTTTGCCGCGAAAGCGGCATATTTGCTTCTGCTCGCACAAAATACGAAAAAAAAACCCACTGGGAAATATTGAGAAAGAAGAGATAAAGAGGAGCGCAACGCGCTCGTATTTGACAATAAACCCCACGGTTGGATACTGGACGTGAGACCTTTCCGAATATTGTTATTGTACGGGTTTTTCTTATTATTATTATTATTATTAGGCCCGAGAGCCTGACAGGGTCCGGGCCTGTTGTTATTCTACAAGCAGTGCGCGGAGCGCACTGACGAAAGACGTGCGCGTAGCGCACGTCCCTAAAAGAGCGCGGAGCGCTCAAGAAACAGAGCGCGGAGCGCTCCCCATGCATTACACAGTAATAACGACACTCCGGCACCCCGACCTGTCCGGTGATATAAGCGTGTGCCGCGAAAGCGGCACATTTGTTGCTGCTCGAAGAAAAAAAGGTGAAAACCACAGGCAAGGCGCAACATGGACAAGAAAGCAGTCGATGACGAGCGCAACGCGCTCGTCATCGACCATGGCCACTCACCAAACACTGCTAGAGTGACTCAGGGCATCGAGGCCTATCCGATAACATAGGTCTTGCCGCGAAAGCGGCATATTTGCTTCTGCTCGCACAAAATACCAAAAAAAAACCCATTGGGAAATATTGAAAAGAACAGGTAAAAGACGAGCGCAACGCGCTCGTACTTGATTATAAACCCACGGTTGGATTACTGGACGTGAGACCTTTCCGAATATATAAATATGCGCCGCCGAAGGCGGCGCTATATTGTTATTGTACGGGTTTTTCTTATTATTATTATTATTTTTCCTCTCCCCCTAAAAGCCAGTTTCGGCAACTTCCACTGATGAAAAGTCCTGAATTTTTGCCCAAAATTCAATTAGGTGAAAAAAAAACTTCACATCTCCAAAATGTAAAATTCAAAAAAATGGCGCGTCAGCGCCCCCTGGAAAAACCACGTTAACATTGCGCCCTATGGCCAGACCCCTCAAAATCCCGAAATCCCCGAAAATTTTAGTTCGTCGTAGACGAACAAAATTCGGCACAGTGATTGGTCACGTGAAGCCAAACAAAAAAAGATATTATGCGGTTGCTAGGCAACCATCAGGAGGGCGGCCATATTGGCCAGAAGAGCGATCTGGCGCCGAAGGCGCCATTTCGTGCCCTCGCATTTGAACGAACTCGTCCTAGGCCGTTGATCGCAGCGACTCCCCGTTCGCTCCAGATCATCTACACAAGTGGGACATCAAAAGTTATTAAAAACTTTCTAATAGGATTAACGGTGTTGTCATGGCAACGCCATGACTTCGGCGTCCATTTTTAGCGCTCGCCGCCGCGCTCAAACAGTCATAACTCGCACATACTGTGGCCGATTTGAGCGAAACTTGAATCGTTGGTCGAGTCGTCGACCCGGATGTTTTGATATCTGAAATATGAAATGGGCGCAATAGCGCCCCTGCAGAGCACCAAATAAAATTAATAGGGAAAAAATTTAAGTTTGTCGTAGACAAAAGAAATTTGGCACAGACATCCGTCACGTGACCCCGAACAAAAAGTCATTGAGGCCACGCCCCTTTTCTCACCGTGTTGCCATGGCAACGACCCGATGTCAACTTTGGCGCAGCCAAACCAAAATTGGTACACGCGTGCATCATGACAGTCCGAACAAAAAAGTACATTACATGGTTGCTAGACAACCAACAGGAGGGCGGCCATTTTGGGAAAAATGTAGTAATCTGGCGCCAAAGGCGCCATTTCATGCTCTCCCATTTGAACGAACTCGTCCTAGGGCGTTGAACGCAGCGACTCCCCGTTCGCTCCAGATCATCTACACAAGTGGCACATCAAAAGTTATTAAAAACTTTCTAATAGGATTAACGGTGTTGTCATGGCAACGCCATGAATTCGGCATCCATTTTCAGCACTCGCCGCCGTGTTTAAAGAGTCATAACTCGCACAAACTGAAGCCGATTTGAGCGTAACTTGAATCGTTGGTCGAGTCGTCGACTCCGGATGTTGTGATTTAGGACATTTGAAAATGGCCGCGATAGCGCCCCCTGCAGAGCACCAAATAAAATGAAAGAAGAATAAGATCAAACTTTGTCGTAGACAAAAGAAATTTGGCACAGACGTGCGTCACGTGATCCCGATAAAAAAAGTCAATTATGGCCACGCCTCTTTTCCCATCGTGTTGCTATGGCAACGACCCGGCGTCAACTTTGGCGCAGCCAAACCAAAATTGGTACACGCGTGCGTCATGACTGTCCGAATAAAAAGTACATTACATGGTTGCTAGGCAACCAACAGGAGGTCGGCCATTTTGGGAAAAATCGAGTGATCTGGCGCCGAAGGCGCCATTTCTTGCCTTTGCTCTTTTATAATCTCGACCTAGTGTGGCAGGTAGGGCGCGGTAGCGCCTCCCGGTTATTGGGGCGGCGTGCGGCAACCGGCGTCAACCGGCCAAACGAGACCCTCGAGGGCCTCTAAATGCCGCTTGCGGCTTTAATTATTATTATTTTCTTCTCCCCCTCAAAGTCCACTTTCCCACTGACGAAAAGTCCTGATTTTTTGCACAAAATTCAAACACGTGAAAACAAAATTCTTCACATTTAAAAAATATAAAAAATCCAAAAAATGGCGCGCCAGCGCCCCCTGGAAAATCAAAATTACATTGCGCCTATGGAGATGTCCGAAAACTTGACTTTGTCGTAGACGAAAAAATTCGGCACAGTGATTGTTCATGTGAAGCCAAACAAAAACACATATTACGCGGTTGCTAGGCAACCATCAGGAGGGCGGCCATATTGGCCAGAAGAGCGATCTGGCGCCGAAGGCGCCATTTCGTGCCCTCGCATTTTAACGAACTCGTCCTAGGCTTTTAACGCAGCGACTCCCCGTTCGCTCCAGATCATCTACACAAGTGGGACATCAAAAGTTATTAAAAACTTTCTAATAGGATTAACGGTGTTGTCATGGCAACGCCATGAATTCGGCGTCCATTTTCAGCGCTCGCCACCGACTTCAAACAGTCATAACTCGCACATACTCTGGCCGATTTGAGCGAAACTTGAATCGTTGGTCGAGTCCTCGACCCCGGATGTTTTGATATATGAAATTTGAAAATGGGCGCGATAGCGCCCCCTGCAGAGCACCAAATAAAAATTAATGAGGAAAAAATTTGAATTTTGTCGTAGAAAAAGAAATTTGGCACAGACATACGTCACATGACCCCGAACAAAAATGCATTGAGGCCACGCCCCTTTCCCCACCGTGTTGCCATGGCAACGACCCGATGTCAACTTTGGCGCAGCCAAACCAAAATTGGTACACGCGTGCGTCATGACAGTCCGAACAAAAAAGTACATTACATGGTTGCTAGGCAACCAACAGGAGGGCGGCCATTTGGGAAAAATGTAGTAATCTGGCGCCGAAGGCGCCATTTCATGCCCTCGCATTTGAACGAACTACTCCTAGGGCGTTGAACGCAGCGACTCCCCGTTCGCTCCAGATCATCTACACAAGTGGGACATCAAAAGTTATTAAAAACTTTCTAATAGGATTAACGGTGTTGTCATAGCAACGCCATGAATTCGGCGTCCATTTTCAGCGCTCGCCAACGCATTCGAAGTGTCATAACTCGCACATACTGTGGCCGATTTGAGTGAAACTTTAATTGTTGGTCGAGTCCTCGACCCCGTATGTTGTGATTTAGGACATTTGAAAATGGGCGCGATAGCGCCCCTGCAGAGCACAAATAAAAATGAAGAATAAAATTGAACTTTGTCGTAGACAAATGAAATTTGGCACAGACATCCGTCACGTGATACCGATCAAAAAAGTCAATGATGGCCACGCCCCTTTCCCACCGTGTTGCCATGGTAACGACCCGGTGTCAACTTTGGCGCAGCCAAACCAAAATTAGTACACGCGTGCGTCATGACTGTCTGAACAAAAAAGTACATTACATGGTTGCTAGGCAACCAACAGGAGGTCGGCCATTTGGGAAAAATTGAGTAATCTGTCGCCGAAGGCGCCATTTCGTGCACTCGCATTTGAACGAACTCGTCCTAGGGCGTTGAACGCAGCGACTCCCCGTTCGCTCCAGATCATCTACACAAGTGGGACATTAAAGTTATTAAAAACTTTCTAATAGGATTAACGGTGTTGTCATGGCAGCGCCATGAATTCGGCGTCCGTTTTCAGGGCTCGCTGCCGCGTTCAAAGAGTCATAACTCGCACAAACTGAAGCCGATTTGAGCGTAACTTTAATCGTTGGTCGAGTTGTCCACCCCGGATGTTGTGATTTAGGACATTTGAAAATGGCCGCGATAGCGCCCCCTGCAGAGCACCAAATAAAAATGAATGCAGAATAAGATCAAACTTTGTCGTAGACAAAGAAATTTGGCACAGACGTGCGTCACGTGATCCCGATAAAAAAGTCAATCATGGCCACGCCTCTTTTCCCATCGTGTTGCCATGGCAACGACCCGGTGTCAACTTTGGCGCAGTCAAACCAAAATTGGTACACGCGTGCGTTAGGGTGCATCAAACGCCCCATTTACTTCAATGGATCATTTTGTCCCTTGTCTAGTTTTTTTATATATAAAAAAGAAAATGTATGGCAAAGTTTGGTGAAGTTTGAAGTACATTTAGGTGGTCCACCATTCAACTGAATTGTGTCTAAATATCGAAAATTCGCCATTTGGCATATTCCATTTCATTTTATGTCATTTTGTTAAATAATATTGCATACAGAGTTGTATATAGATATTGCAATAGTAAATTCTCAGTTTTTATCTGATTATATTCAATAGTATGATGCTAAATTTATACAACGGGTGTTAGAAGTGTTCATTATATAACATTAACCATTCGCTACATCTTTTAAATGTTTCAACTCATCGGAGACAATAGTTTCAACGCAATGAATTCAGATAGTATATGTTGTTTTCAACATTGTTCTAAATGATTTATCCAATGTTTAAAAAGTTAAATATAGTTAAATTTATTCTACATTCAGCAATGTTTTAAAGTCAATGGTAGTTATTTGGTAGATTCTTCAGTTAGTCGCTATGTCCTTTGCCTTTTCGCAAGTTGGGCTGTTCTTTACGGTCCTTCTCAACAACTTGCAGCACGTTCTGGTCATGTCCTTCACCCCTTGCTGATGCCAAGAAATCTGAGCTAAGCTTAACACCTGTCTCAAGATTCAAGATTTTTTTTTAATTTGTCAAACCATGTGAATGATTTGAAATTACATTCTCTCATTCTTGATTGTGGAGCAGGGGGTGGGGGAAGAGGGGTGGGAGGGAGTTCACCTTCCCAATGGCCTTGTGTATGAAACTGTTCTTAAGTCGACTGGACCTGGCCCGTAGATTCCGCAGTCTCCTCCCTGAAGGCATTACCTTGAAGAGACTGTGTGATGGGTGCATAGGGTCCCTGGTGATTCTGACGGCTTTGCGGGTGAGACGGGTGGAATACATGTCCTTAATAGAGGGGAGAGGGGCTCCACAGATCATCTCCGCTGCTCTCACCATGCGCTGGAGGCTCTTTCGGCAGGAGGCAGTGCTGGCGCCGTGCCACACAGTGATGGAGCTGGTCAGGATGCTCTCTATAGTCCTCTGTAGAAGAACCTCACAGTGATGGAGCTGGTCAGGATGCTCTCTATAGTCCCTCTGTAGAAGTGCCACACAGTGATGGAGCTGGTCAGGATGCTCTCTATAGTCCCTCTGTAGAAGAGCCACACAGTGATGGAGCTGGTCAGGATGCTCTCTATAGTCCCTCTGTAGAAGAGCCACACAGTGATGGAGCTGGTCAGGATGCTCTCTATAGTCCCTCTGTAGAAGTGCCACACAGTGATGGAGCTGGTCAGGATGCTCTCTATAGTCCCTCTGTAGAAGAGCCACACAGTGATGGAGCTGGTCAGGATGCTCTCTATAGTCCCTCTGTAGAAGTTGCACATAACAGAGGCTGGGACTCTGGCTCTTCTTAACTTGCGGACAAAGTAGAGACACTGATTACTTTTCTTGACCAGTGATGTAGTGTGCATGGTCCAGGAGAGGTTCACTGTGATATGCACACCCAGGAGCTTAGTGCTGGTCACCCTCTCCACTGCAGCACCGTTGATTATAATCAAGCATGCTCCTATAATAATTATTAGAGAAGCATGCTGGACCCGCGCTCTTCGAAAATCCATAACAATCTCTTTTGTCTTCTCCACATTTAGAGAGAGATTGTTCTGTGTGCACCACATGGCCAGACTGCTCACCTCACTCCTGTAGTTTGACTCGTCTCTGTTGCTGATGAGACCCACCACTGTTGTGTCGTCTGCAACTTGATGAAGAGGTTTGAGTTGTACTTTGGAGCGCAGTCATGGGTCAGCAGAGTGAACAGGAGGGGGCTCAGCACACAGCCTTGGGGAGCCCCCGTGTTCAGTGTGATGGTTCTGGAGGATTTCCGCCAACACGTACAGCCTGTGGTCTCCCCGTCAGAAAGTCCAGCAGCCAGTTGCACAGTGATGTGTTGATCCCCAGGTGGAGCAGTTTGTGTATTAGCTGCTGTGGGATTATAGTGTTGAATGCTGAGCTAAAGTCTAAAAACAGCATTCTGGAGACTTGGATGACTCAATCTTCAGATCATCAAAAACATGACACAGGATAATCTCACCAACATGGTGACGACAGGCTGACCAAAGGAGAACTTGTCCAAGCTGCTTCTGGACTGTCACACAGGCTGCAGTTACGTGACCTGTATTTGATTCTGTGGTCATGAAAAAATGGTCTGGATTATTGGCACTCTATAGCTAAATCCCCAAAACAGCGCGGCACTCAATGTGTTAACAGTCAACATGTGCTAAATCTAACAGCCCTGTAATGACTAATAACAGTTTGCATATAACATTTGTAAAACAGGCTCTAGAATTGCGACAACATGAAAGTATAACATATTAAGTTCAATAAAAATTCAAATTAAAAGGTTTAATACAAAATGAGATAAAATTGAAATATTTTGTAAAAACTCACTTTCAAAGATTGCAGACTTCACAAACAGCTTGAATAAACAAGCAAAGAATAGTTATTTTATCAAATTCAGTACCATTGTAAAATATTACATAAGTAAAGAGCAAATAACATTCAACTACATGAATATCGCTATAGAATGCCCATATAACCCAAGGCAAATCTTGCTTATTGAGGTGGACCCCCTAAACAATGTTGGAATTAGACAAAAATTGGTAGAAATTCTTTTTATGACCAAAGGAATGTTTTTAAACTGGGGACAGAATAATTGGTTGACATTGGGGCGTTTGATGCACCCTAGCGTGCGTCATGACTGTCCGAACAAAAAAGTACATTACATGGTTGCTAGGCAACCAACAGGAGGTTGGCTATTTTGGGAAAAATCGAGTGATCTGGCGCCGGAGGCGCCATTTCTTGCCTTTGCTCTTCGACCTAGTGTGGCAGGTAGGGCGCGCAGCGCCTCCCGGTTATTGGGGCGGCATGCGGCCACCGGCGTCAACCGGCCAAACGAGACCCTCGAGGGCCTCTAAATGCCGCTTGCGGCTTTAATTGTCATTGTAATTGCACAAAGAAATAGCGTTCAGGGAGTCGACCTGAGCAGCATGTTTTCGGGGAAACCAGAGCACTGCCTTCAGTCTCCTCTGATCCTCTGAAACAGTGCAGCGCCTCCTGTCCCTGTTTCAGAGCGTGGTGTCCTGCACTGGTCAGCTCATCCTCCTCATTCCTTATTAGTACTTATTTCATTATTCCATGTTGCAGAATTGCACCAAACAAATCCTAGTAGATCTTTGCAATAAAACCTTTTCTGATTCTAATGTCGTAATGTTGTTTGGTTTAGATGGATTCTGTGGGTGGAGAAACGCTGCAGATGCCAGCCCTGGGCCGGCCCTTTAAAGTGGGCATGCTGTATGACTGCCGAAAGGACTCCATTATCCCTGGTAAGATATATTATTGGTTAAGATATGAAGATATATTCTGCATTAATCATAGATGCTTGTATATTGACCTCTGTTGATTTTTTTTGAAGTAGTGCAATACTTATGAAAACAGCATACAAACATGTAACAACTTAAAATGTACTGTCAGCATTATTATGCACAGCAGTGTTTCAATACATTTTATAGGTTGTAAAGAACTGAAATGTTTATTTATTGAATTTGCAGCATTAGGTCGTCATATTTACTGAAATCAAAAGCTATTTCAATCAAAAACATGTAAACAGGTCAAGTTGCATTTCTAACATAGGACCATTACTACCAATTCATTGAACTTGTGAGTTTTTGGAGAGTTTCTGCTTGGATTTCTTGCAGGATGTCAGAATAGCCTCCAGAGTTTATGTTTGGCTATGAGCTGCCTCCCACCCTCATAGATCAGTATTTCCTCTACCATTACTTTGGAAGGCGGGCTGCCGCACCATCAGTGCCCCGCCCTGGCATGACGATAGCTTTTTATTATGCAGCGCTAATCACCAATCGATAACGAGCGTCTTACCAAATCCGTTCCGCTAATCCACTCAGTTCTTTGTTTTATGAGATACTATGCCTGCTGAAGCTCAAGCCAGTGCGAGTCCAAGTTTTTTAGAGATCTATGTTTTGCGCTCAGTAACGTCTCAACCATGCAGCAGACCCACGTGTTTATTCGGGGCTGCGCCAAAAAAGATGGGAGAATCAGAGACAGGAGCTGCCACTATACAGTGTAAGTTTAACTAGAGCGATTAGATGACAATAAGACTAAGATTAAATCTCTTTGGCACTTTGTAAATGAGGAAATCCAGGTCAAGCTACATGTAACAGTTGAGTTTAGACGAAGCTGTGAGCATTATCTGATTCGCTCTTTGTCCGACCCGTCACCATAGGACTTGTTTGTCATGGGAGACCCTATAGGGGCACGAAGCCCCCGACAACAGAGCTCCAGGATAAGATAAGATAAGCCTTATCGATCTCACAATGGAGAAATGCACTTGTTACATTCAGCTCTCAGAAACACTCAGCGTCTGCAGGATAGGCAAGAAATGTGAAAAAAACAATTAAATAGTAAATAGTGGTATCTTATATACAATGACTACCATGAACTTTATGGGGACACAAAGTATAGACAGTAAAAAAATAAACAGACCATAATAAAAAAGTCAGTATTAGCAGTGAAGGTTTACAGTCATAGTGCAAGTGGTTGATAAAGTGACACAGATAAAGTAACGTAAATACAAATATGATTGTTTTTATGTTTTGTTTTTGCAAAGGGGGTTATTGCACATGTTACTTTACAGTCTTGTTGTACAGTCTGACAGCAGTGGGGATGAAGGCCCTGCGGTAAGCGCTCCTTCTTGCACTTTAGGTATCATTTGGGCGCTCAAACCCTTCTCCACCATGTTAAGGTGGCATTTAGCGATTCAGTGTCTTGCTAGAAGAATTTAATAAGACAAGACAAAATTTATGTTTTTTCTTTCAAATTAACATTTTCAGTGGCTGATGGTTACTTTTTACTGTTGACTAATGCATTGTTTCATATTTGAAGTTATTAAAAATACGATTGCCAAGCATATTTCTCATCTTTACTCAGTTTGTCAGGTGGCACAACTAATATTGTCAGGTGGCACAACCAGGTAAAATAAACATTTTGTCATAAAACATAGGTTTAAGTGAACAAATTCTTAATAACAATGATAAGAAAAGGTGCTGTATTGAATTTATATTCATTTATTTATTTATAAATCAATTTTCCTGTTTTTAATTGTAAAATCTTATGTTGAAAAAAGTTAATATTTGACTATTAGAATGTAATAATATTTGCAAATACAAAAACACAACCAAAAAATATTGTGTACTGTTCACTACAGACACTCTAAGATATACTTGGCAAAGATTTGACTTTTTACCAATAATTGGAAACTATTTAAATTTTAGAAAAAAACTTTTCCACAACCTCATCGAGTTTGTAATGAAGGCTCTTAGAGTCCTGTTGATGTTGTATAGCTCCAGGCATTCAATGATCCAGGTATGTGGCATTGAGTCATAGGCTTTCTTGTAATCAATCCAGGCAGTGCACAGGTTAGTGCGTCGGGTTCTGCAGTCTCGAGCGACTGTTCTGTCTGCCAGGAGCTGGTGTTTGTCACCTCTGGTATCTTTACCGATTCCCTTCTGAGCTGTGCTCATGTATTGATTCATATGCCCGCTTATCTTAGCCGCTATGGTGCCGGACATGAGCTTCCACGTTGTGGAGAGGCAGGTTTATTGGCCGATAGTTGGATGGGACTGTACCCTTTGAGGGATCCTTCAGGATCAGGATTGTGCGCCCTTTGGTTAACCATTCAGGGTGAAGCCCATCTCTCAGCATCTGGTTCATTTGTGCTGCCAAGCGCTCATGGAGTGCCGTGAGTTTCTTTAGCCATTAGGCGTGTATCATGTCAGGGCCCGGTGCTGTCCAGTTTTTCATACCTGAGACTCTTTCTTGGATGTCTGTCACTGTGATGGTAACTGGATTCTGTTCAGGGAGGTTGCTGTGGTCCTCTCTCTGAGCCACCAGCCACTGTGCATCACTGTTGTGTGCTGCCTCCTTCTCCCATATGCCTTTCCAGTACTGTTCAGTTTCCAGCCTTGGTGGGTCTGCTCTGCTAGTGTTACCCTGCCATTGAGCGTACACTTTCGCCGGTTGAGTTGCGAACAGCCGGTTTACTCGTCTGGCTTCGTTGTCTCTCGTGTACCTCTTTAGGCGGCTGGCCGAGGCTTGGAGCCTTTGTTTGGCAGTTTCCAATGCTTCAGGTATGGGCATCTGGCTGTACCTTTTGGGGACTTGCTTTTTCATAGCACCTTTCAAGGCCTCTGTCAATTGACTCACTTCTCTCCGTGCTGCCTTGATGTTAGCCTCCAGCCTTCTTTTCCATGGTGGGTATTTCATCTCATGGTTGCTCTTACGATAGCCAAGCGTCTCTAGGATCACTGCTGCTGTGCAGTATATCAGCTCATTGGTTTCAGTGATGGTTGATGTAGGAATTGCTCTCAGAGCTGCATTCACATCTTCTAGCAGACTTTCTGATGGTACGTCACTTAGCCTCTGTAGTTGGCTTCGAGGTTGCCTGCTGGACATTTTTGCCATGATCTTATTTTCAGGTCATTCAGCGTGATTGCACTTGTTATGGGATTATTGTATATTAAATAGTTATGTAATAACACAATGAAGAGAGTTAAAGTCTAGACAATCAATGATTTTTGATTCAAACACAGGGAGAACACAGAAGCATAACGGGGTTCACAAACTGTTCTGCCCTCTCGCCCAAACAGTGGATCATTCACAGTGTCTTCCGAAAGTATTCGGCCCCCTTGAACTTTTCGACCTTTTGCCACATTTCTGGCATCAAACATAAAGATATAAAACTGTAATTTTTGTGAAGAAACTTTTTAAGAACATTTTTAACAAATAAAAAACTGAAAAATTGGGCGTGCAAAATTATTCAGCTCCTTTACTTTCAGTGCAGCAAACTCTCTCCAGAGGTTCAGTGAGGATCTCTGAATGATCCAATGTTGACCTAAATGACTAATTCAAGATTCAAGATTTTTTATTTGTCAAACCATTCACATGGTTTGAAATGATATTTCTCTTATCCTTGATTGTGGAGCGGGGGGCGGGGAAGAGGGGTGGGAGGGAGGGTAGGGAGTTCAGCTTCCCGATGGCCCTGTGCACGAAACTGTTCCTCAGCCGACTGGAGCTGCCCCTTAGATTCCGCAGTCTCCTCCCTGAAGGCATCAACTTGAAGAGCCTGTGTGATGGATGCGTAGGGTCCCTGGTGACTTCGACGGCTTTGCGGGTGAGACGGGTGGAGTACATGTCCTTAATTGAGGGGAGAGGGGCTCCACAGATCTTCTCCGCTGCTCTCACGATGCGCTGGAGGCTCCTTCGGCAGGAGGCAGTGCTGGCGCCGTCCCACACAGTGATGGAGCTGGTCAGAATGCTCTCTATAGTCCCTCTGTAGAAGTTGCACATAACGGAGGCTAAGATGATAAATAGAATCCACCTGTGTGTAAGCAAGTCTCCGAATAAATGCACCTGCTCTGTGATAGTCTCAGAGGTCAGTTTAAAGCACAGAGAGCATCATGAAGTCCAATAACACACCAGACGGGTCCGAGATAAAGTTATTGAGAAGTATAAAGCTGGGTTAGGTTATAAAAACATTTCCAAAGCTTTGAACATCTCTCAAAGTACAGTTAAATACATCATCCAGGAATGGAAAGCCTACCAAGACCCGGCTGTTCTCCTAAACTCACTGACCGAACAAGGACCGCACTGACCAGAGCTGTTACCAAGAAGCCTATGATGACCCTGGATGAACTGCAGAGAGCTACAGCTCAGGTGGGGGAAACTGTACACAGAACTACTGTTAGTCGTACACTGCACAAATCTGGCCTTATGGCAGAGTGGCAAGATCAAGCGATTTTTAAGAAGTCCCGTTTTCTGTTTGCTAGAAGCCTCCATGTGGCCTCCATGTGGCTTCTAGCCAACATGGAACTATTTGTTAAAAGAGTTTGAAATATCCAATAAATTTCGTTCCACTTCATGATTGTGTCCCACTTGTTGTTGATTCTTCACAAAAAAAATACAGTTTTATATCTTTATGTTTGATGCCTGAAATGTGGCAAAAGGTCGAAAAGTTCAAGGGGCCGAATACTTTCGCAAGGCACTGTATACACAGTCGTACACAACAGATGGACAAGAGGTGATAATCCCGGCGCCGAACATGCACATGTTATCTCTATGATACGAGAAGAATGTGCTAGAGTAGGGGTAGGTCTTTCCTGTCTCTGTCGAGTGCGGACGTGTTTTCTCACTTCTCCTGCTTTCGTGCTTTTTTCCTGCCTCTGCGAGGGTCTTGTCTGAATTTTATTTTTCCTCTTGGACCACCTGCTCTCTGTCCTCCCGAACCGCTAAACTATGGAATTGATTAACTGGAATCTCAGCGCAATTGATAAGTTTTTTTCACAAAGTGAGACCACGGAGGAGGTCGTCTTCCCTGACCGGATTTTCACAGCTCGGTTTGCGATGGATGTCGTTTGCCTAGCGGTCCTGTCGGTCGGAGACATCAAAGATATTTACTTATTTGGACTCTTGATAACAGGGCACCTGCTTATTGGATGGACTGCCCTGGATTATTAGCCTGGAAAAATCCAGACTCACCGCTGTACCAGCGAGTGAGTCTGGTCACTGTTGCGGCAAATCCATTTCCCACAGCGGTACATACGCAAGCAAACAGGAAGCGGAGTAAACCAATCAGCGAAGGGCGGGCGTCTGCCATTGATGTGGTGTTATTAGCGATTTTGCGTTAATATTTGCGCAGGATTATGAATCACGAAACTCACCTACTGTCGATGTGTTTTTGGTCATTTACCGCCGATTGGAGACACGCTTTCTCTCTTTCGTGCGTCGTTCGTAGATTGTTATTGAGGGAACTTCCGCGTCCCGTGAGTGACGCTGCTCGCTAACAACACGTCACGGCAAATAAACAAATCTGATTGCACGTGAACGGATTGATTTTGCGGAAGCCGTGAACGAGGGCAGGGTGACCAGACTGATCCCCCGCAGAGGGAATCATTCTGGTCTCACCAGGCTACTGGATTATCGGACATTTGGAATGACAGCAGTTTGCAATCGGACCGTTAAAATTAACAAGCACTTTGGAGCAGGGAGTGACAGAGTGATGGAATTACACCGGAAAGTAACGCACAACGATGAACTGTTATGTACGACCTGGCAGCTCGCTGTGGAGACGGACAATAGTTGGACTACATTTTGGGAGGAAAAGGGTTGAACTGTGAAGGAACTACCTGCTCTGGAGAACGGAACTAATGCTGAGACAAGTAAAAGCTAATTGACTATAAATTTATGAACTATTGCTGGAATAATTGTCTTCCTCCTGAGAGAGGAGGTTTGAAGCAGCTGAACCACTTATCTCTCCTATGCCGTCAACACTTTTCTTCAAGGCCAAACCACGGAGCTAAACCTGACAAGGACTGAGCTTTCTGGGTCATATTTTGCAAAACACTGACTTTCAGACTGTAAATAACCGCACACACATACCCCCTCCCTAACCACGCCCCCGTCCTTCTGCGTCTGCCTCAACACGTTTCCTCTGCCCCCGGTCAATGGCCGGTCGTCCTTCCCCTCCCCAAGAAAAATTCCGCACGTGACCTCGTGTGCTGTGTATCTCCCATGTCTTGATGTTTCTATATGTGCTTTGCCTTAACTTAACCTGATTGTAATTTCGCATATCTTCTTTTGTAAGGTGCATTGAGTTGCCTTGTGTATGAAATGCGCGTTATAAATAAAATTGCCTTGCCTTGCCTTGCCATGATTTAGAGAAATATTATTATGCAATTATCCAAATAAGAGATCCAATACCTGTTAAAGCACCCTAAAAATGTGAGAAATAGTGTCAGTATTTAAAAATATCCTGGCAGAGCATCCCTGTTGGTCATATATAATGTAAAACAGTGGTTCTCAACTGGAGAGCACATTTTTAGTGGGTCGCTTTTATTCAATATTTTCCATCTGAAACTGCATGGAAGTTGTTTTGATCCTAATTTCAGTCTTAAAGGCCGATCTACTGCTTGTTCAACAAAAACTTGTGTGGAAAATAAAATATTTATACGATATATGACAAATTACATTTAATTTGGGTCACGGCTGGTCATACGAGGGTAATGTTGGGTCCTGAAGCCAAATGTTCGGCCCTTGGTGTTCTGGCAATAATGAAAATCGGTCCTCCACGATGCAAACTTGCCTATCCCTGTACTAGAGCATCTCTGCAGACAGATCCCTGGACCCAAGGCCTTGCGTAGCATCATCTGTTCAATCAATCAATCAATCTTTATTTATTTATTAAGCACTTTTCATAACGAAAGGTATCACAAAGTGCTTTACAGATTACAACATTTAATGTTGGGTGATCTGAGGACATCAAGGCATCATAAACCTTGGTGTCAGGACCTGCACGGGTCACTAACTGAGTTAAATTAGTCACACATATGGGAAATAGTCATCACACATTCTGAGGTAGCATTGGGGTTTCGTACCCAATGTCCGTTGCGTGGGGGTTGATGTTAACTCCCCTCTGACCTGGTGTCCTTCGTCTTGTCAGAGCATTGGTGTTGTACCTCGTCAATCTCAAGTTGTGATAGCAGTTGCCGTTTGTGGCTGTTGGAACACTGAGCTACTAGTTGTTTCGCCGTGAGTTTGGACTGTGGGTTTCGAAGTAACCATTTCTCCCACATCCTTTGCATGTCGCCCCTCTGACTAGGGTTACTGGAGTAGTAGCATTCCATCAGAGCCCTGTTTTCGCATCTCTCCCCTTTCCGTTTTGTTCCAGTAGCCCATTTTTCATTGAGGTGCTCTGGTTCCCCAGCACCTGATGCAGACCTTGTTTGGCCGGGCAACATCTGAGCCGGCATGTCATTCATTTCATTGTCTAGAAACAAGAAAGATCCACACAGCTTGCTTAGCTCCCAAGCAGAAAAAATTATTGATGCTTACACCTAATTTTTTCTGCTTGGGAGCTAAGCAAGCTGTGCGGATCTTTGTTTCTCGGTATTCTCTCTCGGGCTGGCAAGCTTTTTAGGTTTTTTGGGATATGCGTGTCTTCCTTCTACACATTCATTTCATTGTCTCTCATCATTGTATGAGGTAGGCAGTACCGTGAAGGGTCTTGCTTAAGGACCCACACTGGCAGCTAATTTTTCCCCAATGGGGATTCTGCTGTGTGCAAGTCGGGTGATTTACCACTTGAGGTAGCCGCATGCACTTTCCATGTTTAAATAATAAGGTACCTACATTAAATTCTTCTGCTGCCATACCTGTTGTTTCCATACTGCTGCTCCCATCATCACTGTTGCCTATTCTAATCGTTATTTTAGAGTATAGGTGCTACAACTGTTTCTGCTCTTCGCTCTTTGTTAGGCTACAGTTAAAGTCTTGAATAAGCTTCAACCCCCTTTCTGCAACATCACTGACAACTTTCCTGGAATGTACAGTTTTAGCAGCTTTTTGAAAGTCTGCATCATCAGCTCAGTCTGCTGGAGGGATTCTTAAGAATGTTTGTGGCAGATCCAGAATTTCATTTTGTCTTCAGGTGCCGCCTATCTAAACCAACGGCTGATTATTTACAAAACAATCTACAAAATTGTCAATGTATTCATAAAAACACTTGTTGGGTCAAAGTACTCAAATACTTGCAAACGTCTAAGTTTTTATTGCAAAATATAATTTAAATATCTTCCCTTAAAAATTAAAGCGCTTTAGTTTACCTCCCTGTACTTTCTGTTCTAAAGGATTAGCAATTAGCCTACTCATTGTACAATAGTTTGACAAATATTTTTAATGCTATAATACCGTGGTTGTACACAGTAAACCCTGATAATTCAGCGGAAATGTAAAAATGGATGCAACCGTTTAACCACAGAACTTGCATTTTACAATATCAGTTTACTAAAAGTTGTATATTTGTAAAACAAGTATAGTTTCATGTTATCTTACTAATCATATAATTTTATTCAAAAGTAATCAAAATGTTAGTAAGTTTATAAAGATTAAATAATTTACCTTTATGTACACTATACACCTTTTTTGATTTTTCAAATAAAACTATTTGACTACATAGTCTTCAAAACTTTCAAGTTCATACAAGCAATTACATCAAACTGTCACTTTTAAAGGAATTAGTTTATGGTATAAACGTCAGAAAGAACTAAAAGAGTCAGGAACTCTCCCGGCATTCAAGAATGCATAAAAGCCACAATGTTAAAGAAGGATGAAATTAGACTTGGACATAGCTAATGTGAAATATTTACTTTTGAACAAACATGAAAATGATGTTTTTTCTTATTTGTATATTGTAAATACTGTACATAAAAGGCACAAAAATATCTGTAAAACTGTAAATATTTAGAAAGTTGGACCATGAACAAAGTAACAGACAGATGTAAAGGGATTCTAAAGTAACAAAGGGGCAGATTCATAAGACTGATCTTCTTTTCTGCTCCTTTTCATTCAGACTCGTGGGGAGTTGTTTTTATTGTTACTTTTGAATGAAATAAATACATTCAAAATAGTAACATTGGTATCTTGTGTACATTTAAACAGAAACTTTCAAATGAAGTGAAAATATAAATCATCAACATGTATAAGTATATTAAAAAATACAACTTTTCTAATTTAAGATTTGACTTTAGATACTGTATTAACGTATACAAGTGTAATCTGAGCTAAATGCTAAATCATGTTCAAGTTTCTGCTTTTTGTGGGTTGGATACATGAATACACGTGCAATGGGCATTAAACGTCACCTTATGATATGGACATGATAATGAAACCACAGAAAAGTAACTTTATACAATAGAAAATATCATCATATGAAATTGATTTTAAAAAGTGAACGGCATGAAAATTGTAAAAATATCAAACTGTGTAATAATGTTTAATAGCTATCCTTAATCCTATGATAATACTTGCATTTGTTGTTATAATGGGTCTTATCAGAAAATGCCAACAATCAATATGCCTATGCATTATGTTGCATTGACTGACGTAATGTACAATTATATTTTCTTAGATTTATACAATATCATATAATGAATGAGGTTATCTGATGAAGCAGTAGAGGACAGATGCACACAATTCTCTGTTTGTAATGTTTAGATTACATTCAACAAGTTACATTTAGTATTCTTAATATTCTGGCTGTTGTGCAGCTTGATTAATATAGCGATGTAATGAACCTAACTATACGGTAAATATCATCATATTATCAACCACTTGCACTATGATGTAAACCTGCACTGCTAATACTGACAATAACAGTTTTTTGTTATAGTCTGTTTAGTATTATTTACTGTTTACACTTTTGTCCCCACAAAGTCCTTGGTAGTCCTTGTATATAAGATACCACTGTTTACTATTTAATTGTTGTTTTTCACATTTCCTGCCTATTTGCACCCTGAGTGTTTCTAAGAGCTGAATGTAAAAAGTAAATTTCTCCAGTGTGAGATCAATTAAGGCTTATCTTATCTTATCTTATCTTATCTCATCTTAAGTTCCATTTTTTTTGTTCTCGTGATACTAAGTGACACAGACATCCCTTGAAGGCAAACTAATGTATAAATCCAAGAAGGTTTGCCAACTTATGGAAAATAAAACAAGAGGCGAACGGGGTCCATAGTAGAACCACAACATTTCCATTTTGAGTAATTTTTAACAATGGATTAGGGATGTCACAATCCTAAAATTTTAATAATGATTATTGTGAGTAAAAATATAATAAAGATAGCTGTATCTGAAGAAAACAAACTGGTGTGAATAATCTTTTATAATAAGATATTCCCTCTGATCTGTGACTCGTGAATTCACTACGATTACAAAAGAGTTCTTTTGGGACTCTTCCTTGGGCAACATTATGAAATTATCATGAAAATAGATAAGATTTGTTCTGAGTACGTTGGATTATTAAGCTTGCTGCTGACATGTGTTTTGGTCTAGATTTAACACTCGATTCGGACACTGGGGTATTGTCTCTTGAGTATACACTACCAGAATACTATAGAACTAACTGGTATAAAAACTAGATACATACTGAAAGAACATTTGTCAGGTTAAGTAGATTGTGTGCATAGGCAACAGTATTTAACTTTAGTACATTTAGTTTAGATTTTCCCAAACCTAACTTTCATACTTTGCTATTTTATCATCTTTGTTTTTCAAAACCTTTACAATATTTTCATAGTTTTACCCAGTTCCATAAACAACTAAATTTGCTAATAGCATTCAACTTTTTCAAGTATACGTTGTTTCCCTTTTGTTTCTCTCGTACGTCACAAAAGGTATTTATTTGGACACTTTTGGTTGAGTGTGTGAAACTTTTGTCTGATTTGATCTTGGGTGACGTGATTTGTTTGTTTGTTTCTCATTCTTTTCCAGTTTTCACGTGTCAATCCTTTTTTTGAACGAGCAACAAGAAACATAAAATATATAACAGTGTTTTGTATCTTTTCACATTGGCCACAGTCTTTTTCTGCTACATGTCCTTTTCATTTCTTTTGGCTTCACCTTTTCGTATAGAGAAGCAACCTTTAGTTTTGCTCCCTGTGAGCATCCTGGCTTTCTTCAGTGTTCCCTTTTCAAACATTTTGTCCGGAGTTTACATGTTTATGTCGTGTACAAGTCCCATTCACTATCCATGCTAATGACGTTTTAACAGCAAAGGTCCATAATTTTGACTGTTTACAACGTTTTGTGGCTAGTGCAACTTTGGACCATTCAATGTGATTAGCAATTCAACATTTGACTAAATTTCTGGAAGATCCACATGACTTAAGTAGGACCACTTTTTTATGACCTCTTTAGTAACTACATTCACTTTTGTAACATGGTATTGTCTTTTGATTATACACCACCGGAATAGAACCCATTGCCATCACAAATAGAATGTGTTTGTTAATGTGACATAGTTTGCAAATTGTTTTCTGTCCTTTCAAGTTCACTTTTACAGAAGTTATTCTGTGCAGAAACTTGATGTTGAACCATTTTTTCTAAAAAATGCATAGGTTTGAACAATTGTATTGTCTTGGATAATGGAATGATTGAAAATGTAGCAATTTCACTGGTCCCGGTTTGGGCTTGCTGTGATTCAACCGTTGTGAAAGTACTATGGACAACAGGATTGAGCTCAGGCAGCTCAGTGTTGATAGATTAAGTAAGAAGCATAGTAAGTGTTGCGTCCAATTGGCCGTAGCTCCGCCCTGCTCAATGGACACAGGAGGAAGCGATTGCTCAATCAGTGGTGCACACCTGGACTAATTAGGCATGGTGCATTTCTACACTTAGGAGCAGCACCAGGAGGAACTAAAACACACCATGGCAAGAAGGGCATAAAACTGTAGCTCGAAAGTAGACTTTATGGATGCAAAGTGCACCGAGCAGGATCGGGTACTCAAAAGACTGAGATGACAGCCGGTAAGCTAAAGAGCTGTACTTTTGACTGAGTTTTCTGTGTTTGTGCTATGGTGTGCTAAATGCTGCATTGTAAATGTGGCTCCTCTAGCTTGTGGTTGGAAAGACTATGGTCTAGTTTTAATGCAGAGATGTAAGTGGTTAAAATGTGTATTTAAAAAGAACCTAAAATACTTTACAATACCAAATGTTAAACTGATAAATTTATAGGAAATGTCATTGTAAATGCTAAGGTGCAAGTGTGTGTGTGTGTGTGTGGGGTATGTATAGGTTATTGGACCGAATATCAAGTTGTTTGCACCCTTTCAATGTGATTTAACTGATTATGATAGCTGAGTAAGAGCATTTGTTTCTAAATTTGATTGTATTATTATATTGATCTTTCTTGTAAATTGTGTTTAAACTTAAAGGGCGAGACAAAAGCCCAGTTTAAGGTTTTTCACCTGGTTCAACAAAATAAATGGAGAAAAGTTCCAAGTGACAACCTGAGTAAAGTCCGTTTTGAATAGAGTCGTGAGTCCCAGCCCCCTCAAGTCAGGGCACTGCTCACTTAAAACACAGATGACTTGACAGTAAGATGATTCAGGTTGCACTTGTCTGCACTTTGCATTGTTTGCTTAAATGTCCTTACTCAAAACATGTAAAGCAAAGGCTCTTTTCCTTAAAGAGTACCTAAACGGGCCAAAGCCTTTCCCCACCCACAAACAAAAGTCAAAAAGTGCTGTGAAAGAGGCGGTCTCTGAAGTTTGGGGGTGACATGCGGGGGGTGAGTGTGTGGGCCTTTGCATTGGCACAATCACAACAGACTGATTACGTGGGAGGGACTTGGTTATAAACTACAGGGGCGGGACAATGGGCGGGACAATGGGCGGGACAATGGGCAGCACCTGATGACGATGTGTGGAGCTGGAGCGGCTTATGACGTTCTGTGGAGGCCGTGGACACGTCTCCAGCCAATCAGGAAATTCTAATTTAGTAGCAGAGTTTACCCTGAAGGGGCGCAACCCATTTGTTTTTAGGCCAAAGTTAGGATTTAACACATGTTTGCGCTATAATGTCAGAATAATGTCAGGGACCAGTGGACAACACTATGAGACACCCATTGAGACAGTTTATCAGTAAAAAAAACTTGATTTGGTGTTTAGTTACTCTTTAACAAAATGAATATTCTCATTATGTTGCAGGTTTGTAAACTCAGGACAGCAACTTAAAGAGATTGTGAACAAACATGGGTAGTTAGAATTATTAACTTTTACAGATCTGATATTAGCGGCAAAGTTCAGTTCACATATTGGTTTTGGTTTAACAGTTGCCACTTTAAACTGTGGTTTGAATGTCACTAAGACAGATGTCCCTTGAAGCAAAGCCAATGACCGCATATTAAAACAAACCTTTTATAGTTTACAGCCCTCGTACGCCCCTACACCACATTTATGTTTTTCCTACGGAAAAACGGTAAACAGGTTTACAACACCGCTCGAACGCCCCCCACACACACACGCCCCGCACACATTACACTAAAAATAAAATAAAAATAATATTTGTTTTAAATTTACATTAAACTTTTTTTTTTTTAAATTACATAAAAGCCCCCGCCCCTTTTTTCGAAGGAGGGGGGTCAGCATCCCCCGCAATACATGTATAGTTATTACTACTGATCAGCTTAAAAGTGAACTGACGTCAACACTGTTCTCACGCTCTACGATCCAAACAAAGAACTAAAGCGGTCTGCAGATGCCTCATCCTACGGACTTGGAGCAGTCCTATTTGTAAAAGAGGGTGAGCAGTGGAGACCTGTGTCATACGCCTCACACACAGGTGCACAGGTGGAGAAGGAGGCGTTTGGATTAATGTGGGTATGCAAAAGATTTAGAGACTTTCCCCTTAGAAACTGACCACAAGCCACTTGTCAGTCTGCTGGGACAACAAGCCCTTAACCGAGTTTCCACCCAGGATCCAGCAGTTCCGACTCAGGCTCATGAGGTACAGTTACTCCATCTCACACACTACAGGCAAAGCACTCTTCACAGTGGACAACTGCCACGCGCACTTGTCAATCAAGACTCAGATTCTAAGGTTACAGCAGAATTACTTGACACAAACATCTACGTCAATGAAATAATCAGAAGCCTACCTGCTAGCTCAATGTCTAGATGCAGAGAGAGAGCTAGCGAGACAGTGTGGTGGCCTGGTCTGAGTGGCCAATCAATGAACTTGTGAAAAACTGCACCATATGCATTGAAGAACGTGCCAACCCAGTGGAGCCTTTAATGCTTTAATGTTCCCTTAAAAAACCATGGCAAAAAGTTGGAGCTGATCTTTTTACACTCAACAACAGCAACTATCTACTTGTAGTGGACTACTATTCCAGATTTGTGGAGATAGCCAAACGGACTCCCACAAGATCAGAAGATGTTATAGTACACCTAAAGTGAATCTTTTCCAGACATGGCATTCCAGAGCTTTTCTACAGCGACAATGGACCTCAGTTTTCAAGCCAGCAGTTCAAAGACGTTGCAGCAGCCTATGCTTTCAGACATCTAAGTAGAAGTCCAAGGTTTGCACAAAGCAATGGTGAGGCTGAGCGTCATGTCAAAACTGGACATGGGAGACCGAGCCTTCTGTGTCCAGGCCCCACACTCTGGAACTCACTCCCTTCACACATACAAACAGCTGATATTGGTCTTTACAAATCAGTTCTGAAAACACATCTGTTCAAATTGGCTTTTACCTTACTTAGCATCAGTCCGTTAGTGTGTGTGTGTGTGTGTGCGTGCTTTGGGTGTCTTGAAAAGTGCTATATAGCACCCCCCCCCCTCCTCGTGGGGGGTGGAGATGACCGGGGCGACTGAGGAGGAGGCAGTGTGCAGAGCGGAGTGGAGCTGAGTGAACAGGTGGAAGATGTGAGTGACGGGGCTCCTGTAGCCGCCTCTTCACTCACTGACCCCGCGCGTCTTTTTCTCTCCTATGGCCCAGGACAGTGCTGGCGCTGGGAGCGTTCAGGCCGTTTCCCCAGAGCCATGTCTGAAACCGTTTCCCTCGTGCGTTCACAAACTGTCCCTCTGCCAATCCTACACTCCTCTCTGCCCCACTCCAGCAGTGACTTTTGTTTCACAAAATAAGCACAACTAAAGTGACGCCCCTCCCCCAAAGAGGAATAAATAAATACTTCACCTCCGCAAACCCGTTCATATCGTTCACTGTAAAGACTCGTTCAAAAGAGCCAGATCGTTCACTGTAAAGACTCGTTCAAAAGAGCCGGATCTTCGCGACCGACACATCACTAATCCTTTCGGCGCCCTTTTGCAAGGGCGCATTATTGTGCATGCCCTTTTTGCGCCACTGAGCTTAACACTAGGGCCGCCGCATTTAAACCCCCTCCCCGCAGTCAAATTGACCGCTGCAGCGGTTCTATACGATGCGTGTTTTACATAGCGTTTAAAAATAAAAAACAAAAACAAACAAAACAATATGTGGCGGGCGGTGTTGATTCTGTAGCAGTGCGCCACAGAATAGTTTATGTGTGGGAAACACTGCTGGGGTGCTCCAGGAGTATGGGGTCCGGGGCCCTCTGCTAAGGGCTGTCCGTTCCCTGTATGACCGCAGGAGCTTGGTTCATTGCCGGTAGTAAGTCAGACCTGTTCCCAGTGTGTGTGTTGGTCTCTGCAGGGCTGCTCTGTCAGCAGTGATGCGGTCGCTGTATCGGACTGTTGTGGTGACGAGGGAGCTGAGTCAGGGGGCAAAGCTCTCGATTTACCGATCGATCTACGTTCCCACCCTCACCTATGGTCATGAGATCTGGGTAATGACCGAAAGGACAAGATCACGGATACAAGCGGCCGGAATGAGTTTCCTTCGCAGGGTGGCTGGGCGCACCCTCCGAGATCGGGTGAGGAGCTCGGAGTAGAGTCGCTGCTCATCGAAAGGAGCCAGCTGAGGCGACCAGGAGGCATCTGTTCCGGATGCCTCCTGGTCGCCTCCCTCGGGAGGTGTTCCAGGCATGTTCTGGTGAAAGTGCGCGTCCTGTTCGAATCAACATGCTGGAGTAATTTGCTATTTTTATACTTTGATTTGAACATTTTCTTGCCTGCTTCTGGCAAACATCTTGAAATATATGGACAATGATTTAACAGTGCAGAAGGTAGATACAATTAGGTCGAGCGAAAAAGGACTTTCTTTGGAACGAGCGGCTATCGTGGTGGCAGCTAAGAGGCGCCCCTCGTCTGTGGCTAGTTATGCCATCAAAAAGAGAGATGGATGACATAAAAAAGTCGCTGGATTCCCTAACAGAGGAACTAAACACATTGAAAGAGCTTCACAAACATCCCAGAGAGACATCGATGAAGGATGAGGTCGGAGAAATTATGAAGTCACTTGACTTCCTAACAGCAGAAACAACCGCTATTAAAGCGCAACAAAAACAACTTCTACATCTGATGGAGGAAGTAAAGGAGTTGCGAAAGCAAAACGCAGAAAAAGATGAAAGAATATCTGACCTGGAAAGGCGGGTGGATGAAATGGAGCAGTATTCCAGAGTAAATGATGTGATCATGACTGGCCTGAAAGTGAAGCCCCGGTCTTACGCCAGGGCGGTGGCCGGCGCCGGTGCAGAGCCAGACGAGCAGGACACGATCTCCGCGGAACATCAGGTGGCGACCTTCCTACGGTCCAAAGGAATAACGCTGGACGTGGAAGACATCGAGGCCTGCCACCCGCTCCCACGGAGGAGAGTGAGCGATCCGCCAGCGGTGATAATGAGGTTCGCGAACAGGAAGAGAAAGATCGAGCTGCTGAAACAAGGACGGAACCTAAGGGGGACTAACGTTTTTATGAACGACCACTTAACATGGAAGAACGGGGAAATGGCACGCAAAGCCAGGTTTCTGAGAAAGCAACAAAAAATCCAGAGCACTTGGGTGAGAAACTGCAAAATTTTCATCAAGCTAAACGGACCACCGGAGGAAGCAAAGGTGCTGGTTGTCAGAAGCATGGAGGAGCTCGCAAAATATGACTAAATCAGGAGTGACATCTCAAAGGTATCAATAAATCACTTTACATGAATACATCCATCCATCCATCCATCCATTTTCTTCCACTTGTCCGTTGCCGGGTCGTGGGGGCAGCTGTTGGAGCTGCATCAGCCCCTCTGGCTCCTCCTGCAGGTGGTGGGTCCACAGAAGGACGGCCTCATGGTTCTAACCGGGCCTGTTGGTCTCTCATAAGGGGCTTCTGAACGCTCTTTGTCTGACCCGTCACCTAGGACCTGTTTGCCATGGGAGACCCTACCAGACAACATAGCCCCCGACAACAGAGCTCCCAGGATCATTCGGGCGCACAAACCCCTCCACCACGTTAAGGTGGCGGCTCCAGGAGGGGTACATGAATACAATGACATCCAACCACAACAATCCTCAAGAGGACACTGAATACAGTGATTATGACCCTGAGAATAACCTAGATCCTGATACTATGTTTTTGTCAGATACTAACATTGATTGCCGTTACTATTCGGAAAATGATTTCAATGCTGTTAACACCAAAGGAAAACTATCAATAATTCACTTTAATAGCAGAAGCATGTACACTAACTTCAGTAGTATTAAAGAGTATTTGCAACAATTCACTTCTCCATTTAGTCTAGTAGTAATCTCAGAAACATGGTTTAACGAAAGAAGAGGCATTGACAATTTTGAATTGGAAGGATACGACTTCAATTATGTGAACAGAAAAAATAAAGCAGGTGGCGGGGTAGCTATATATGTAAGCAATAAAATAAAATGTAAAATGATTGAAAAAATGTCAGTATCAGTTGATAACTTACTGGAATATGTAACAATTAAATAAACTGTGAAAGGAAAAAAATATTATAATTAGTTGTATTTATCGATCACCGGGGTCAAGTATTGAATTATTTACGGAATGGATGGAGAGAACATTCTCTACTATAAATAAAACATTTATTTGTGGAGATTTCAACATTGATCTGATGAATCCAACCAACCATCATGCTACTGACGAATTTATAAATGCTATGTATAGCATATGAGCCCCTTCCCATCCATCTCCAGACCTAGTAGAATTACCTCGCATAGTGCTACACTCATTGACAATATCTTTACAAATGCTATGGAACAAACCAAAATTAGTGGGCTCATGATATCTGACATAACTGATCATCTTCCTATATTTGCATTGTTCAATGACAATTATGAAAAAAACTGAATCTCCAAAAAATACATATAAAAGAGTACTAACAGAGAAGTCTATTGATGCTCTTAACTGTGATCTAGCTGCTGGAGAATGATGTGAACAGGGCATACAATACATACCTGGAAATATTTTGTTCCTTATATAACAAACACTGCCCGGCGCGTCAATGTAAAAGAGAGAAAAAAATACTAAAGTGTCCATGGCTAACACAAGGACTACATAATGCATGTAAAAACAAAAACATTTTATATCAACAATTTATGAACCAAAGAACAAAACAATCTGAGGAACGTTATAAAGTATACAAGAACAAACTAACAACCATTGTACGAAATAGCAAGAAATTATACTACGAAAACAAACTAAATGAAAACAAAAGCAATATTAAAGGAATCTGGAGTACACTGAATAAATTGTTAAGAGACAATTATACTATTAATTTATATCCTGACTATTTTATAGATAATGACACTGAAAACTACGATAAGAAGAATATTGTCAATAAATTCAATGAATTATTTATAAATGTTGGACCTGAATTAGCGGCCCAAATCCCACCAAGTAATAACAAAAGGGCGGATTCAGCTATTCTCAGACAAAACTGAGATCATTGTCTTTGGCCCACAGACACAAAGACAAAGTGTTATCAGTCACCTTGAGTCTCTCGCTCTGAAACCAAAAATCAGGTTAGAAATCTAGGAGTAATCATGGACTCAGACCTGAACTTAAACAGCCACATCAAAGCAATAACATAATCAGCTTTTTACCATCTGAAAAACATTAAGATCAGAGGAATAGTGTCAAAACCAGACTTAGAGAGACTCATCCATGCATTTGTCTCCAGCAGGTTAGACTACTGTAACGGCTGCTCACTGGCCTTTCTAAACGAGCTGTTAGAGCTGCAGAACATCCAGAACGCTGCTGCTCGAGTCCTGACAAGAACAAGGAAATACGACCACATTAGTCCAGTGCTCCAGTCTCTGCACTGGCTTCCTGTCACTCAGAGAATAGAATTTAAAACAGCTCTGCTTGTTACAAGTCTTTTCATGGTTTAGCACCAAAGTCCATCTCTGACATGTTAGAGCCGTATGAACCATCTCGGGCCCTGAGAACTTCAGGGAGGGGTCTCCTGGTGGTTCCCAGAGTCAATAATAAACACGGTGAGGCTGCGTTTCAGTTTCATGCAGCTAAAATCTGGAACAGTCTTCATGAGGATGTGAGACAGGCCTCAACTCTGACAATGTTCAAATCCAGGCTGAAAACAGCTCTTTTTACCCGTGCATATGAAAACTGAAAGTATTTTATCTGCACTCTTGACTTTTACTGTCATTGATTAACTTTATGTAGATGTTTTATTGATTGATTTGATCTGTTTTCTTGTATTTTTTTTTCTGCAACTGTGAAGCACTTTGAATTGCCTCGTGTATGAATTGTGGTCTACAAATAAACTTGCCTTGCCTATTGTAAGGAACCCACAAACCATCTTCCTCTCTGACGTGAGTGAGGCTGAAATTAAGTCTATTGTGAAAATGTAAAAATAAATCATCTATGGACTGCTTGGACATAAATATGAGATTAATAAAAAGAATAATTGACAATATTCTGAGACCCTTAACGCACATATGTAATGTATCACTTCAAACTGGAACTTTTCCAGACAAAATGAAAATAGCCAAAGTGTTACCTCTTTTTAAAAATGGGAGTAAACACATATTTACAAATTACAGACCAGTCTCTCTTCTACCGCAGTTTTCAAAAATATTGGAGAAAACGTTACAGCAGGTTGGAAAAATGTATCTCGAAGCATGAGCTAATTGATGAAGGGCAATACGGATTTAGACCCAAAAGATCGACCACGATGGCTATTATTGATGCTGTGGAAGAAATCACCAGTGCTCTAGACAACAAAAAACATACTGTTGGAATCTTTATAGATCTAAAGAAAGCATTCGATACTATCAATCATTCAATCCTTGTACAAAAATTAGAAAAATATGGTATTCGGGGAGTTGCTGGGAACTGGATTAAAAGCTATTTAGATGAAAGACAACAATTTGTTAAGATGGGGGACATTGAATCAAAATGTATGAGCATCGTTTGTGGACTGCCCCAAGGGTCTATACTGGCACCTTTTGCTATTCAATCTTTATATAAATGATCTATTTAAGTATCAGAAATATTAAAAATGGTGTTATTTGCTGATGATACCAACATATTTTATTCTAACGATAACTATAATAGACTTAAAGGATGTAAATCAGGAACTAGCTAAACTTAAAACATGGCTGGATTTAAACAAATTATCACTCAACCTAAACAAAACAAAATGATCATGTTTGGCAATTACAAAGAATATCCTGATTTATTTATAAGTATAAATGGTACTAAAACAGAAAAAGTAACAAATACAATTTTTGGGAATCACAATAGACAAAAAACTGAGCTGGAAATCACACATTGGACACATACATAAGATATCAAAAAACATTGCGATTATAAATAAGGCTAAGTACATTTTAAATCATAAGGCGCTGTATATATTGTATTCCAGTCTTATAGTCATACTTAACTTATGGAATTGAGGTCTGGGGTAATAATTATAAATTCACTCCATCCCCTCGTAATACTCCAAAAACGAGCAATCAGAACTATTCATAAAGTTGGATACCTTGAACACACAAATATATTGTTTCTTCAAAGTAACTTGCTTAAACTCATGGATTTAATAGATTTATAGATTTTTTTATACTGTACAATTAGTGTATAAAGCTAACCAGGACCTATTACCAGCAAATATTCAAAAACTATTCATAAAAAGAGATGACTGTTACAATTTGAGGGGATGTGGTCAACTTATCGTACCAGCTATTAGTTCCATGAGGAAAAGTATGTGTACGTCTGTGTGTGGTATCAGGCTCTGGAATAAACTGGGAGCCCAACTCAAGCAGTGCTCTTCCATATATCAATTTAAATCAAAGTATAAACAACTCATATTGTCCAAGTACAGGACGGAGGAATATCCTTGAGTGTGGAAATGAAAATATCTGCGGAGTATTCTATTTATGAGGTGTTACTGTAACCGACAAACTAAAGAGTATCACCGTTTATTTTACTTAACCATACTGTGCTCATATAGTTATGCAGAAGGGAAAAAAAGAAAACTGATTGTATCCGCTTATGTATATAGTGTATATATACCTGTAGATTACCCTATTTATTTATTTTCAGTTTTTTTTTTTTTTTTTTTTTCTTCACATATGTACTAGTTATGTGATTCTGAAGTTAAAGCTCTATATGACTATATTTTGCTAGAAGTACAAATGCAGATCACTGTACTTCTATCACTTACTATCACCATTACTTTTCCTAATGTGTTATAACTAAATTAAGAGCAACAAAGACAAAACACTATCGTGGGTGCTCGTTGTCATCACTGCTCCTCAACTACACAAAGGATAAAAGCAGGCGAGACATGGACCTGTTGGAGAGAAGGGCCCCCCTCCTCCCAGTAGGCTCATTAAACTCGTCATGTAACGCATCATACAGCACAGACTACCAACATTATTTGTAAACTCAATTACTCAGGGCAGCGGGGTCGGGCCGGTTGATTGGGGCCACACCCCCTCCCGGCTGCCCACACGCCGCTTTTTAATGCACCTCACAGAATAGGGCTCACACTATCATATAACCTGCTGTAGATGGTGACAACGAAGTGAACGAAGTGACTGATTCTGAATTAATAACAATAATAATAATTAAATAGTATTATAATGGCATAACAAAATAAGGAATCAATAATGATAATACAATAGTTAAAAATATGAAATTTACATCATTAATAATAAATATAATATGGTCGTTAATAACATAATCCATAATATTGTGTCCATTAAAAGCATTTAATTCATAACAAGGAACAAATGATCAAATTTAAAAGATTGGTGACTAGTTGTTTTGGCAGTGATGGGTATTTGTAATTATTGAAGAAAATGTTAGTTTCTTTCCTTGCCTTGGGATTAATAGAATATTGTGATGTTATTTTTGCTGATAGTATAGTCACTGGAATAGGACAAAATAACTATATGTCATATTTTCTTGATTATGCTAAGTAAATGAATGTATCAAATTCTTCAGTACACAAGGGGGTAGGTGCAAACAAGCTTAAGCTTCTGCCTACTCCTTTGAGCATCATATCCATGCTATTTGTTTAATTATTGACTTATTCACCTACGACTGTATCTCTTTGGCTTTGTTTACTGTACCAAACTGTAAATATGTGGAACGCAGATGCTCAAATAAAAAAGATGCATTGAATTGATGTCCTATTGGGAGGAGGCCTCGTGGAAGGCCCAGGACACGCTAGTGGGACTATGTCTCCGAGCTGGACTGGTGTCGTCTCGGGGTCCCCCAGAACAGCTGGAGGAGGTGTGCGTGGATCGGATAAAGCGAAAGAAAATGGATGGATGGAAAATTAAATAAATAAAAAATCTGCCATAAAACAATGAAAAGGCAAGGAAAAAAATAAATAAAAATTAAAGCCGCAAGCGGCGATAGAGCCCTCGCCCCTGGCGCAGCCCCACCTTGCCACCACCCCCCTTACTACGCTCTCGCCCAACCTGCTCTCCCCTTGGTCTCACACACAACCTGTGTGCTCTCTGCTAACACTTGCTCCGACCCACTTATGCCTTGCCGTCGTCAGACCCCAGCCTTATATTTTCCCAGGTAACTCTGATGCCAGCCCACTCTTGCTTCAGCCTCAGGGCCCCGGCCTCACGTTCGCCACAGCGGTGCTTTTCACTCGTTTTATAGTTGAAATACCTTCTATGGCCAGTGAACCACAATACTCGGGAGAAGCCAGCAGGCAAAACAGCATCTGGACAGATGTGCACTCTTGTATTTGCAGAAAAAAGAGCAGTGATCTGCACGAGTAAAGAGGAAAATGGCAGTGAAAGGTAGAAAAGTAGACAAATAAATAATTGTGTCTACATAACTTTGTGCTCATTCTGGAGTTGTATCAGGCTCAGAGTGCCAAGTGGCCCATGTGAAAACAGAATTGTAACAGTGTCAATGCTGTGTTTGAACTGGCAACCTCCTGCACCAAAGACGAGCACACTATCACTGAGCTATAACACCACACCAAGGTTGACCCGCTGTGGGCTACTTTGCTCTGAATCCCCAGGTGTGAACATATGTCCAAGCAAGGCATTTGGGGAGAGAGGTCATTTCAGGTCATTTTTGCCCCTTCATTGTCTCGATTGTTTTTCGACATTTCCCCCAGTTTTGCCTCTATTGTTTCCCTACTGTCCCCCATGTCTTTCTGTGTAGTTGTGGATATTTCTAACTGTTCTTTGTTTTTAATGAGCGTGGGACCATAGACACCGATTCATGTTCTTCCCAGTAGGTGGCCAGTCAAAAAAAAAAAAGGTTGGGGTGGGAATTGATCCAGCAAACTTGTGATTGTGAGTCCAGCACTCTACCTATTGAGCTAAGGCAGCTATAGCTGAGAGGACCTTGGATTAATATTATGAAAATCACTGAGCTCATGCATTTGCAGAAAACGGCGGGACGGCTTTACAGTTCGGGCAAGAATAATTGAGTCATTTTATAATTGGAGTAAACTCGGCTGGGAGACAAATATTTGAGAGGATGCTTCAACCATTCAGTAACCTCGATGGGTAAAACAATATTTTGATCAGGCCCATCTAGTAGGAGGAATGCACAGGGAGACGGACAGGAAACAGCCAAACTGAAGTTCCTGTGATTGTACAGTCCAAAAAAGCAGAAATTGGAGCAAAAAACTTTCAAATTAAAGCTTCTTTCTGTGACAGAGGGGTTAGTATAAATACGTATGAGTCTAAAAGTGTGGCTTTTGTGAATAAAGGAGGAATTTGGGAAAATTGACGATTTCAGGAGAACCTCTGACAGAGACCAAAATGCTGCCGGAAGAAGAACTCTGGCTATTTTCACGGAGGATGGGTGGGCCACTTACAAGCCACTTAAAAGCCATCTGAAGCCAGCAGGTGGCGCTGTTATGCCATTTTGCTGAGGCATAATAAGTGGAGTGGTTAACTTGACCCCCACATGTTATACATTTTTGGAAAGCTCTGACTGAGGCGCATGTGACTGTCAGGGTCATTGGTCACGGCCGAGTATGCAGTGACCAACATGTGTAGATGAGTTAGGTCTGGGAGCAGCCTATATGTTAATGGTTGCGTTCTGTTCAGTTTCGGGCGGTGCATTAGTGACTTGAATATGAGCTCTGTTGGCCAATGCCTGTGAGCGTGAGCTGTCTTTGAAATACACAATGTAAGCATTCTTCGCCGCGGCGTTATGAGGAGACTGTTGGAATGTTTTACAAACCGTTACTGATTCTTGAAGTTCAAAATGTCTAGATGCACTGTGCCAAGTATGATTTTATGTGGATGAATAACCAGGGACTAGTTGGTTAAACATAAGTTGAGTCTAGCCGGTTTTCCAATTTAAAGTCAAAATGGCCGACTCCCTGTGCACCCAGGCGTGGCGCTCCAATTGCGTTTTTGGTTTGTCCTGACGTGCCCTTTCACTGTACCCAAGGGTTTGGGCCTATGGCCAAAAACGCGCGTTTTCATTTGTATGGGGGTCAACTTTGAGGGGGCGCTGTGGAGCCATTTGTTTTGGGCGTGGCCAATTCGTCTATTTCCATACATTTTCACGGCACCCCAATGGCTCCGCCAAATTTGGTGAGTTTTCGGCGACGTTGTGCGGGTCAAAAGTACGATCCTTTACGGAGAACGCAAATAATAATAAGAAACCACACAAAAACAATAGTCCCTTGCCGGGGACTGCGTCCGGCTCGGGCCTAATGAAAAAGGACACAGAGGGCCACACAACTCACGCAGTATTAAAACACTCTATGGTGGGGGCCGTTTGAACGTGGAGGGGCAGAGCGTTCCACAGTTTAGGGCCAACAACTGAAGTCCCTGTCGCCTCAAGTTTTAGAATTTGTCTTTATAACCACAAGCTGGAACTGTCTCTCGGACCTGTGTGCACGTGCTGTTTTGTAAATTTGAATGAGGTCCATGATATATATATTGAGGGACCAAAACAAACAATAAAATCAACTCTAAAACGGACCGGAGCCAGTGCAGAGAGGTTAAAATCGGGGTAATGTGTTATAAGCGGGAAAGTGCAAAGTGACTGAATCCAGTGTAAAGCGCAGTAGTCTAGTCTTGAATAAACAAAAGCGTGAACAGCCTGCTCAAAAGTCTTTTGGGATAAAAAAGGTTTCACCTTGGATAAAAGCCTATGGTGATAAAACCCAGATTTGACAAGCATTTACTTGCTTGTCGAATTTAAAATTATTGTCAATAGTGACGCCAAGGTTGGTGACCGAGGGTTTAACACCAGAATCAAAAGAATCCAAATCCAAAATGGGGTAATTGTTTCCAAACACGCTGACCTCAGTTTTTATTTAGTTTTATTTAATTTTTTCAGAAAGTGATGGGCCAACCAAGCCTTGACGTCACTAAGACGCTTGAGGAGGGGTGTCACTGCCCCCTGACACCCACACGGTTTTCCAAGCGGTTCCAAACATAACTAGTTTAAACACATAATTCTCGACTCAAAAATATGCATGTTGTTGAAAAAAAAAAAACATTTTGAAAAAAAATACAAAAGTTTAAAACATATATTTTTAGACCCTGTATACGTCATTGACCCCTGTATAAAATAAATAAATGTATGAATTGTCCATTTCTTGTATTTGCAGGAATGAAACTCTGGGACCCTGAACACCTGAAAAGGACACAGAGGTGGAAAAGAAGTATAACAATGAAACTGAAATAATCACATCAGAGTCCATTGAAGATAAATCTTCAGCTTTAAATGTGGAAGCGTCACTTAAAGCAAGTTTCCTGTGTGGACTGGTCCAAGTTGATGGTTCCGCCAAATACCTGAACGATCAGAAAACGTCTAAAAAACAGGCACGAATGACTTTAAAATACAATGCCACTACAAGGTTTGAAGAGCTGACCATGAAACACCTTGGAAGAGGAAATGTGAAGCATCCTGACGTGTTTGAGAAAGGCATAGCCACACATGTAGTGACTGGAATTCTGTACGGAGCACAGGCATTTTTTGTGTTTGATCGTGAAATATCAAAAAGTGAAAGTGAACAACAAATTCAAGGAAATCTACAGGTGATGATCAAGAAAATTCCAACGTTCTCAATTGAAGGCAAGGGACACCTGCAAATGGAGGACAAGGACAGGGCTGATATTGATAAATTCTCTTGCAAATTCTATGGAGATTTCAATCTTGAGAAAAGTCCAGTATCTTTTGCAGATGCAGTGGAGGTCTATCAGAGTTTACCAAAGCTGCTCGGAGCCAATGAAGAAAATGCAGTTCCAGTCAAAGTCTGGCTTTACCCTCTCACACACTTGGATTCAGCTGCTGCTAAACTTGTCCGTGAGATAAGTGTTGGGTTAGTTATAAAAGCACAGAGTGTCCTGGAGGACTTTTATGATCTAGAGTTAAGATGCAATGATGCAGTAAAAACAACAACAGTGCAGATTTTTCCACAAATTGGCAGAAAATAAAATCTTTTAAAGATTTTTGCACAGAGTTTAAGCTGGAGTTTCAGAGGCTTTTGGCAAAGAAGCTTCCAAAATCCGTGGATGTGGAGAAGAAGAGACAGAACTTATAGACATCCTTAAAAAGAGAACCTCCTCTCCATTCAGCAGTTCCAACCTCAGCGACTGGATGGAATATAAGGAAAGAGAAATAGGCATCTTGAAATCCTACACAAAAATGATGAAAAACACAACCGTGGTGCAGCTTAAACAGCTTGATGAAGAGATTATAAACACAGAGAAAACAGTTTGCTTTGTTTTTACATCTCTGGGAGCGAAGGAGTCGTACCTGGAATCATTGGAGAAGTATTTAAAGGAAGGACAGGATTCAGCTGCTTCACATGAGCTTGAAAAAGAACAGTGGTATCGTTCAAGAGATGTTGCTAATGCAATGAGGCACAAAGCAAAGCTGTTCAGTGATTTTGCAGAGGCCAACAAAGAGAACAAGAACGTCAAGTTTCTCATAATGGCATTAACTGATGAGAACCATAAGGGCACATGTATTTACCTTTATGAAGGAGGGAGTTTTCCAAATGAAAACTTTGAACCTACTTCAAAACCTGAAAAAATAGCTGTAAGTGATATTGATTACAATACTGCAATACTGAAGATTTCTCCACCTACATTTGGAGCCACAAACATCACATCCTACTGTGTCGAGTTCAAAGCCGACGGAGAAGAAGAATGGCATCAGATCAGTGCCCCAAGACCTGATGAAGTTACACTGAAAGACTTGGATCCCAACACAGAATACAGAGTGAGATGCAGAGCAGTGACAAGTGTTGGTTTCAGTCCAGTTTATGAAATGGAAACACCAATGAAAACCTTGCCCTGCAGTGCTCCAGGAAAACTCCAAGTCAAAGCCACTTCAAGCGAAATGTCAGTGAAGTGGGAGAAACCTGCAGTATTTGGGAAAAACGCTGAAATCACACAATATGTTGTAGAGTTTGCTCAAATCAACAAAGGGCAGGATCTGAAGTGGAACCACAAGTATTCAGCTGTTCAGAGGGTGATCATTTCTGAGCTCGAGTCTGAGGCTAAATACGCTGTGAGGGTCCACTGTGACTGTGGGATTTCTGGGAGAAGCAAAGATAGTGAAGAAGTTCATGTAACCACCACAAAACTGGAGTTTAATAGAGCTGCTGAATACTTCAAACACAACAGCAAAAAAATAAAAACAGACTCATTTCCAGTGATTTACCAACTGCCTCTAGAAGAGGAATAAGTTGATGGTAGTCACATGTTCAGCTTGGGGGAAAAAAAAAAAAAGAGTACAAGGACAACCAGACCTTAATGGTCACTGCAGTCATGGGGTCAGGATAGTCCAGTCAGGAAAATAAATGGCATCATCAGCTACATGGCTGGTGTTGAGTGGAAAGACAATTTCAGGTTGAAATTTGGTCATGAAGATCCAGCAAAGTCCCAAGCTGAAAGTCAGACCTCTGATGTTAAAGTTGATAAAAATCAACTATCGGGAAGGGTATTTCAATATTATATAAGATTGAAAAAATGAAAAAAATAAAAAAATAAAGTGTTTAAAGGAAAGCAAATAAATAACAAATATAGAATCAATGAATATAGACTAGAAGAGATCTAAAATAGCTTTGATACTAATCACACCAAAAATGTCACACAACTGAAACCCATACATGATTTTGTCCACCTGTGGATATCCAAGAGAGCGTGTTCCTATTTTTTTTTTTTTTTAAATGTGTCTTTTTTTATTTTTCATTGTAAAAAAAAAAACTGTGTGTAAAGTACAAAATAAATAATTGATCACAAAAAAGGAGGTTCAGAACCCATTTTTCTCTCACTCTCATTGACACTCCTGGATTTGGAGACACCAGAGGCATCTAAAGAGCAAATCCAAAAGCGCTTCACTTCCAAAAACGGGATCAGTTCCATCGATGCCATCTGCTTCATCATTCAGGCCTCACTGGCGCATGTTGATGTTGGTGACTTTTGCAGATGGGAAACAGCCCCTGGTTCTTGAAGAAATAAATGCCAGAAAAAATCTCCCAGTTCACTGCAAATTTAAAAACTCTACGTCATTTACTGACAACAGCAAATAACATGGATCTGTTATGATGCATTGGACATGGTTGATTTCAACAGGTGTAATGACAATTCCAATGTCAAGGAAACTGAAACTCCCATGGTTCTCCCCGAGGTTTCTTTTTTCTCCTGCTGGGTTTTTGAGTTTTTCCTCGCTGTGACGGAGAGTCTAAGGACGGAAGACGCCCATGCGGCTCGTCACCACCTGCTGCCGATGTTTATTTGGACATTATGTTTGCCTGGATACTTAATTCTCCTGAACTTTACATGGTCTTGTTCATAGCTTTAATGTTTGGTGCAGCTGTGAGCCAACTCTGGTTGTGATATTGGGGTACAATCAGTGGCATGCTGTGGGGTTTCCGTCAGGGCTTTCAATACAAACCTGGGTTCACGCAGTCAAACGCATATAAACTGATCGACAATAGGCGTATGGATAAAACTGCTTTTTACGTGGCACTAAAAACGCAAACCAAAGCAGCCCCAAACAAAAGCAAACACCTTCGGGAACACTCGTGCTAGAATACGGAAACACTCGACACATGACAGGCGGAGATGAGCACGTTATAACATGGAAACTGGCGGCTGATTTTAGGAGATGTTTTGTTGACAGAGCGGGACATCAGAGATCAACTCAAACGCAAAGTCCACCGTAATAAAAAGATACTAAACTTACAGTTTGGTGCTGTGTGAGATGCTTTTTTAGCGCTCGTGGTCTCGTACCTGTTCCTGCCCGAGCCCCAGCACAGCTGACGCGGGGAAACTCTTCTCCTGAGCGTCTACGTCCCGCTGTCGGTCCCGCTGCTTTGCTCTCAAAGCTCTTCAGGAAGGGAAATCCGTGATCAGTAAATCCACTTCATTGGGACATTTCCAAGAAGAATATCTGTGTATCCGTTTCTTCTGATTTCCTGGAACGTTTAGCGGTTTTCCCTGTTGAACAAAACGTAGGGGAAGCTTCTGAAGGCCCTGGGGGGGCGTACTGTCAATGTACAAGGTTACAATGCGGTGTGACTTGTTTACATGCATGAGACCCATGTATGTTCATTAACATGCACTGTCCCGACCAAATAAACATTGAATTCTGATTGACTGATAATTCTGTCACGCTGACTGTCAATCATGTGTGCGGCCTGACAACACCTGAGGAGGGGCAGCTAACCAGAGGTGTTAAAGGCACTTTTTGAGTAGGAAATTACAGTTACACATCAACAAATAATCAATATAAGCGACTCAACTGTACATTATATAAATAAATTAGAAATAAATATACTATTAAACATTTTACACTTTTTTTTCCTCATTTGGTCAGTTCCAGTAGAGACGGCCCTGCTGGAACTGACGGCACACCACTGGGTACAATATACAAAACCATTGATTGATTGAAATCTGTTTGCTGTAGTGTGTTTTTGAGCTGTTCTGCAAAATAAAATAAATTCTTGGTTCTTACAATTTGTTCAATAATCATTCACAAGAATCGACCTTCATTGGTCATTGTAATAAACATTAGTTAGTCCCAGACATTCTTAAGTGTTGGTTACACTCATTTAAATAGGATTATATTATGAAGATATGAACAAAATCCTAATTGGATACTATGATAAAATGTACATTCCCATATTATAATGATGAATTTTTTAAGTTTGTTTATTTGCCAAACTATTTTAAGTAACAGTAGTAAATAAAGCAATTGGTGAAAAAATACTTGAGTACTACTAATTGTCTGAAACATTTTTTGTTTTGTTTGTTTTGGTTCATTTTATTTTTTTTATTTTTTTGCAGTCTGAAAAACCAAACATAAAATACTGTAAAAAATAAATTAATAATAATAATAATATAGATATTTCCAAAGAAATGTTTGAAATTATATCATTTAATTCTGCCACATGAAGCTCACTGTGAAAGAAAGAGCAACCTACACTTCAAAATAAAAGGTACTCAGGTAGAAAAAGTACTTCTGTTACTAGTCCCACCCAGCCCAGATCAGGATCAGCGTGGGGTGAATGTAAAATTGTCTCATGTAAAATGCTTTGTGGCCGTGTCTGTATAAATAAAGATCTTTTTCTTCTTCCAACCTCAATTATATTTATGCACGTGCAGGATCAAGATAAAACTTAAGCTAAACTTACTATATTGTGAAGAATCATTGAAGTGTGAAGCAAAATGAGACAAAGTAAAACCACGGTAAAGAAAATGATAAAGCACTTATGATATCTACAATCAGAGGTTAAAGGTGAATTACCTTTGAAAAGATAAAGTGAATTATACGACACTCAACAGTAAAGGTCAGACATTAGATAACCATTAACCAATGTGACCATGATTCCACCTCACACTCCTTAGAGATAACAATATGGAAAACAAATGAATAAAGTTTTATACTTATAAGATAGTCACAGTCACAAGTTAAAGGTGAGTCGTCATAACAAAAGTGCTCATAGCAGCGAATAACAGAGATAAGATAAAGACAAAGTGTGTGTCAGTGACCTTTCAGAATCACCACACATCTCTTTGATATGTGTTTGCACGTCTTCTCTTTGCCCAACCCAACAAAAACATTAATAAACTGGATTTATGGGCCTGTGCACTTTCTATCTGAGGTTTCTGTGTTCATGAGCAGCAAAGTTACTGGCAAAAATATATTTACAATTATTCAAAGACGTATACTACAAGCAACCTTTAATAACACATTTTAATAACTTGGTTTGCAGTGATATATTAAAATGTAAGGAAAGGACGGTACTTACCTTCTTTTGTTCAAACATTTATTAAATACTGTTGGCCAATATCCACTTCTTTAAAAAGTGGTTGTTGTATTTCACCAAGTCACGACAAACTACTCGGATCATCTTTTATTATTCTGTTGCTTTGTCGGCTCAGAGCTTTGCAGCAGCAAAAGAGACGCCAGACAGAATTAAAGATGTGATGTTTAACAAAGTGCAAAACCAGACGGTTCTATCAGACGGGTTTTGTGATTCTCAACGTTTCACATCAAGTAGCACCAGGACTAAAACAGAATCATACCATGTTTAAACTTGAAATTGTAGATTGTGTCATTATGGTATTTTCAAATCTTTTCCTTTTCGAAGGTCTAAGAGCTAAGCACTGGAATATTTAGCATTAGAATGTGTTTTGAGTTATTTGGAGCTCGCAAAATTTAACTCTTACCCCCCGACTTAACCAAGCACATTTTCTACAGTTCGGCTTTACCTGAATCTTAGAAGCTTCATGACTGCAGTTTAAAGCCTCTAGGCCAGTGTAACGCCTCATTTGAAAGCTAAGACCTACAAAACTGATTGTAACTTTATTGTCGTGGCTTTGTTGTCACATTCTAAAGCATTTTTGTCTGGGGTTTTCTTCATTGCTTTTGTGTGTCGCTTTTTTATTGCTTTTTCATCACTTTTAGCCATGTTTTCGTCCCTTTAGTTTCCTGTTTTCATCGCTTTTTTCCGTTGTTTTTGTACTTTTTTGTGTTATTGGGCCTTTTTTTAAATCACTTTTTAGTCGTGTTATTGCCACTTTTTTCAAGAAGCTTTTAGATTTGGGTAAAGATGAACTGGAGAAAATGCACTTGGTGAAGGCGGGGGTTAAGAGGTTAACAGTTGCCCGAACAGAAACAATGTATCTCGACAATACGGTCGGGTAGTCATAATTTATGTCTCTAATAAAGCCTAAGTGAGACCTTTACGCTTATACTGCGTCCACACCAAGCGCCTCCTGGGCGTCAAAGACGCACCTTAAGTCCGTAGTTGGACGCTTGTGTTTACTGAAGTCAGACGCTTGTCACAAATGTCACAGAGCGTCAAGACGCCCTGGCCGCGCGTCAGCTCAGAGTCTGTTCGTAGCCATCTTGGAAACAGCTCGTGCCTGAAAACTACAGTTGTTCGGAGGCTAACTACTGTAGTCTCCCTCTTTGCTCCTGCCATGTCCTATGGATCTTTAACTATTCCCCCATGGTCAACGCAGGATCTCCCCAGTATTTAAGCTCATATCCAGCCCATACGGTTGAAGGGACATTGGTGGCAAGTGGCTATAAGCTAGGTTAGCCGGTTAGCTTTTAGCGATCGCATACAGCTCATTGTAGATTAAAAAAAGTGTGTGCAATAAACCACAAATGTGTCAAGCCCATCTCAGTGTGTGACCATCATAAAGGCTGTTCTGTGTAGTTAAGGCTTTATTGACGTGATTAGTGCATAATACTTGTTTTCATGGGGTCAATGCGAGCCATCGGTTTGGGCTAGCATAGAAATAATTATAAAACAGATCGACTACGGCCCGTTGTAGATAAAATGTGAGCAATAAACTTAAAAATCAAAAAGCCTGAATCAGTGTGTGATCATTGTTACACGGTTGCTTTATGTAGATGGGGCTTAATAGACTTTATTCGTGCATATTTCTCGTTTTCACATTGATTGGCTTGTAGCAGCTTTGGGAATGCTCTGTGCATCATCAAGTCCCAAACACATTCCCAGCGCAGATCCAGCCACTCAAATAAGTTTTCTTGTCGCCGCTTTTAATCCTGGGTGTTATATCCTGGGTACGAAACCCCCGCCCAGTCAGTGTATCAAAGCTAATCAGCGCTACTGTTAGCGAGAGGAACCCGAGCGCTTTAGCCACTATCCAAATACAAGCGTGATAGTCCTGAGAACATATTACTGGTCCACACTTTTCAAAAGCCAGAGAAACGCTGCAGCAGTTTGACAAACAGTCACTAAGTTCCCCCACCCCCCAAAAAGCTACTTTACTCCGACAGCCGTGTGTACAGGAGGTGAGATTTGAAAAGAAAAGAAAAAACAAAACATATGGCTACTCTATTTTTGCAGTAATACAGTATTATCTGAATCCATACATTTAATATACATTTTATTCTACAGGACACTGTATATTGGCTATTTAAAAAATGTCATGACAGGCCTAGTTCAAACACAGAACCTGGTGAGAGTGTAAGTTATGTTAAAGGTTGAGAAGCACAGAGATGGATACAGTGTCCGAGAATATATCGACCCTTCTAGTTGGCACTTTGTTTGGTGTAAGGTGTTAATATTGAATGCCAATAGTTCAATACATTTCAATTAAAATAGTTGCTTACAGTTTTCTTTTTATTGCCTACAGTATTTGCATTATACTCAATATTATCGTTTATCGTGATATTTTCTGAGACGATATATCGTCCTCAAAAAAAATTATCGTGGCAGGCCTACTGATGTGTGTCTTTGTAAAAGTCCCAGAGCTGCTGTAGCCCCGGTTCACAACAGGATAATCCTCCATGACTGTTTACATCTGCGGGCCGGCAGAGGATCTGCCCCAGACCGACGGTGGCTCAGCTACAGCGTCACTGTTGGAGAAAGCTCCTGATTGGTCGACGCTCGCGAATTTCTCCAAAAAGTTCAACAATCCCAACTCAAATATCAGTCTAACGAGGCCCCTTGGGTTAATGCAAATCTAAAGTACGCACTTTAACGTCTACACCTTCTTTTAACTGTATAAAGTATATATTTTTATCAGAACAGTCGATGCTCGCAGCTCTTACCTCCCTCCGTCCTCGAGACTTTGCCGTTGACGCTGCTCCGTCCGTACGTGACTCATGAGCTAATGCTAAAGCTAAAGCTAACAAAGCTAACCACTTTAACGTTTTAGGCTTTTTTACTGTTACAAAAAAATAAACAAAAAAAACGTCCTAAAAAACGAATCATAATTAAAACTGTGGGAACGGCTCTGGAGAGGCAAACGATCCACCATCCTTTTAAAATGTATTAAGTAATTTATTTATTTATTTATTTATTTTCTCGAGGCACATCAGATACAAAACAAAATACATAAGAACATTTCAGTAATTGATTTCAAAACTGCCTAAAACCACTTGTAACTTTTGCACAAAAAAAACTATTACACTTAAACTTAATTAACAATTAAAGTAAATTATTAAAAATTAACGATCTTGTAGATTATACCACAGCTCTTAAAAAACGATTTACCTGGAAATATCAGTCGTAAAGAAGGAGAGTATCAACTAAAGGGAATTAGGAACTTTAAACTCAAGCCTATTAGTAAAACAGGGAAATCTTTTGTGTGTGTGTGTGTGTGTGTGTGTGTGTGTGTGTGTGTGGAGGATAAGCACAAGCAATGCAAAAGTCAATGTATAAACAACTCATAATTTCAATGTATGAAATTGAGGAAGAAATGTAAGAGCTCATGTGGATTATTGTCATTGAATTTTGTGAATGTGTTTACGTCTATTCTGCCTGATATGAATGTTTATAATTAATAAAAAGATTCAAAATGAAAGACTCAGGAATGCAAGCAGGAATTGTAATCCCAGTCCCATTCGAGCATGAGAATAAATTCGATTCTGTCTCCCATACATTTATATTTATATGTAAGAAACATAATGTACATATGGAAAATGTATTGGTTTGTAAGTTACTCTAATGAAAATGATTGGGGGAAAAAGGTTTAATTCCTTTCAATTTGCATAATAACAAATATAAAACATTTTATTTTATATTAGGCAACTGGAATTAAAAACAATTTAATTTCAATTGGGGAAAAAAAATATCAATACCCTCTATAGACTCATGTTACACAGTCTCAGCGAGAAAATCATTTCTTATCAGTATTTCAGTCTCTCCATCTCTCCGTGTTTCAAACATTGTGCTCGGTTAAGGCAGGGGCTCAGAGGTTTAAACTCTGAAAGACAAAGTAACGCCTCTGAATCAGTAGCAACGGCGCCTGTTTTTTTATTTAAAATCTGGTTTTTATTAGCCCTCTTTTAGTCCCTCCTTTAGTGCTGGTCGCGGACCCGGTCCAGTCTTGGTCCAGTCCCCTCTCCGGGCCGGATGGTGCACTCCAGCGGAGCTTCCTCCAGAGGCAGGGAGGGTAGGTGTGAGTGACCCAGGACAGAGTGCTGATGTTGGGGTGAAGGTTCGGAGGATACAGGAACCAGTGCTGGAAACAAACACCACAATGGTAAATGGTCTCAACTTATAAAGCGCTTTTCCACCTACATTAGGCACTCAAAGTGCTTTACAGCAAAGAACTTCCAACATGGCCATCCAGCTCTCCCTCACTCACTGTCAACAACGAAATAATTGAAAAGGTTCAATCATACAAATACCTCGGCTCCATAATCGACCATAAACTCACATTCAAACTCAACACTGAACACATTTTTTCAAAATGTCAACAACGCCTCTTTTTTCTCCATAAGCTCCGCAAACTCCAAGTTCACCGATCCATTCTCGCCTCTTTCTACAAATGTTTCATTGAATCCATCGTGACATTCAACATCACTGTCTGGTTTGGTTCAATCACTCTCACCCACCGCAACATACTCAATAAAATGATCAAAATCAGCAATAAAATCATCGGTCAGGAGCAGGACTCAGTCAGTAACATCTATGACTCCAGAGTTCTGAAGAAAGGAACCCAGATCTCCACAGACCCTTCACACACTCTGCACTCTCACTACGCCCTGTTGCCGTCAGGGCGCAGGTTCAGGTCCCTCCCTCTGGGGACAAAGAGGGCGATCTCCACTTTCCTCCCTACCTCCATCCACCTGCTGAACAAATGACTGTGTGGACCTGGTCTATCACAGACCCACTATATTGTTTTAATGTATTTATTATTGCACATGTTGATTGTGTTGTATGTCTGTGGATGTACTGTTTTTATCGGGCCCGTACTGGCACTTCCTCTGCAAATGAAGTTCCTAACGGATAAATAAAGTGAATTTTGAACCTCTCACCCACTCATACACCAATGTACTCAAGACACTGGAGGCAAGGTGGGTGAAGTGTCTTGCCCAAGGACACAACGACAGCGTGCACCTTCAGGAGATTCGAACCCCCGACCTTCCGATCATGAGACGACCCGCTCTACCATCTGCACCACCGTCGCAGTAACAAACCAGAGCCTGAAAGAAGCGTTTGAAGTGACAAAAGCTCCTAAATACTAAAATATTCCATCATCATTTCAGCTAAAGTGATATTTTTGTGGCTAAAACTAAAGCAAGTCATTAATGAGTAGAGCTGGGCATTGTTACATTTTTTTTCAACACCGATACATGAACGATTCTTTTTCCGATACCTATACTTAAGTATTTGTGATACAGAACCATAAAACACATAATTCCTTTTCCTTCCATTGATTTTTGAAATTTTCCCCAAATTTAGCCCAATTTTCCCACTTGTTTTTCCCTCTTTTTTTCTTTTAGATGTTGATGAACAACAGCATCAAAACTTGAATATAAAGATGTAATATTTGTTTTCGGTTCCTGCTTTCGATACTTTTATTTTTCCGATACCGGACTGATATTGTGTAACGGTGCCAGCCCAAATAATGAGGCTAAAACTGGGGAGTGGCCTCTGTGTCAGATGCCCTGCCACTGGCTGCTCGATAATACAGCGATAACTGAGTCAGAGGTGGTACCTGGTCACACGTGCAGGACCCGTCCATCATGGTGTCGCAGTCCTTCTTCTCGCTGTTGGGGATGCCACAGGGGGTAGTGGCACGTGAAGGGGTAAACCTGGTGAGGGAAGACAAACTCTACTGTTGTACAAGCTCAACAGTGGCGTCACAGACATTTTGAGGCGCAGGTGCTCAACCAAGATAAAAGGACAAACGCCAGGGGTTTCTGTAACTAGTACCACTAACAGACCACTGATTAATACAGCAACATAAACAAATTACAATGATGTGGACCTAATAATAAACTAGATAGTCCTACAGCGTCCTCTAAAGTCTATCACAAGGCACTTATGATGGCACAAATATGTGTCTCCCTTAGCTCAGCTCACACTGCTCTGGCCCTGGTCTACGCCCACTCGCCCAGCCATGACTTAGTCTGAGTAATAGAGTTCATTTTCAGACCATTTTATAGCGCGACAAACAGAACCGCTAAAGTGACTGACTTCTTACTGCTGACTTTGTCCGGTGTTCGAGTTTATATGGCTATCAGATGTTCTGGCTATGACGTAGTTCCTCTCCGTGGCTCGTCCAATCAGAGAACGCTTATGCTAACAGGGCTAGCAGGAAGTAGCACCGCTGTGTATTGTATTATTTCTATCGCTCTTGGTATATTTCCTTTCGGAAAATCATCCCCCTGTGTGGCGGACATGTTCATCTCTTGGCCTGACCTCTGTGGCGTGAAATATCTCCCGATATTCAGTGAATTATGAAAAACAAACGGACTACGAGTTGATCTCAAGTTGATCTAACGCTCGCACCTGTAGAGAGAGAGAGAGAAAGAGAGAGAGAGAGAGAGAGAGAGAGAAAGAGAGAGAGAGAGAGAGAGAGACAGCAGAGACACGAGCGCCTACTTCGTGCTGCCTGTGCTGTCATGTGGAATATGACAAAGGATTTGTGTCTTGTGCAGTCATATATCCAGGGGTTAAAGTGGGCGGGAACGGTCGGGAACGGCGTTCCCCCACCTTCGCATGGCAAAAAAAACAAAGAAAAAAAAGTTCATGATTGCAACTTTGTCATTTTCACGCACATACGAAATTCTGCCTGTGAGATAAATCAATGCAATAAAAGTACTAGGTTGGGCCTACTCAATATGCGTCCCGGGGGCCAAACAATAAAATCTGACCTCATTTTCCATAAAAATTATATTTTTTCCGGCATTATCCACGCCGCATTCGCGTAGCTCCACCGCAAGTTCGCGGCACTTTGTGTAGCAGTGTGCCTCCGGCTCCGGACCATCATCTCCTAGCGCGGGCTCAAATGAAAACATGGCTCTGTTAAACGGTGTAAGACGCTAAACTGAGAAAACAGGAGGCTTATCGTTGGACGGACTGACAGATTTTATCAAACCGTAGCACAAGGACAGTATGAATCGTGTTTGCTCGGATTATCCCATGCAGAAGCAGGACTCCTCGCGGTCTGCGTCAGGTGCAGCGTGTGTTCCTGCCGGTGCAAAGGGCTTAACCAGCGACTTTAAGGTAAGGAACACCAGTTCAGCTGTGGATGTTTGTAAAGCGGACGATAAAGCTGATGGAACGTGAGTTTTGGAAAACTGCTCTGCACCGCCAGCACTCGTGTTTAACCGGTCAACACGCTAAACCTCGCTCCCTGGGCTCTAACTTTACTAAATAACATCTGAATCATTCATTTGACAGGTGCATTTTTCTTCCTTTCTGCTCTGACTTCATTCAATACGTGTTTGTGGGAAATGTACAAGCGCAGAGATGCTCTTTGCAAAGTTAACATGGTAAACGAGGCTGAAGCTGAATATGTGGATGAGCTCCAAGGAGCGCTTCATTTACTGACTTTTTTCATGAAGCGCGAGGTCTGGACAGAACAGCTGAGCAGGAGTTAGTTATGTTGTTTGAAATGTACTGGTGTGGCTGTAATAATGTAGCTCTCTCATTCTGTATTAGGCCTTTGGCCTGGCTGGTTTAGATTTAGTCCTGGCTTAATCCTGGTTTAGTTCTCAGTAGTCCTAGTTTATTATTAGGCTCTTTATTATTCTGTATTAATCTAGTGCTGTGTTTTTTTTCGTGTTTTTTCCTCCAAAGCCTTAAAATACTGGAATATAATATAACTTTTATGTTTAGACACAATTCTGTTCTGTTCAAGCAGTGATGAATACGTTTGGTGGTGGGAGGCTCACCCCTGACCAGCCCAGTGGCCAATGGTAAACGACAAATTTCCCCCAGTGAAAAAGTAATGCAAGAGCCCTGCTGTAAGCACCACTGACTGTGAAAGAGGATTTTCTTAAATAAAGAACATAATAACAAGCCAAAATTGTTAATAAGTAATGTTTCAGCACACATGTTCATTTCTTTGGTTGGGCCTTCTTTGAATAAGTGGATCCTGACATTTTATTTGTTTCTATAATCTATTAAGCTCCTCTCTGGGCAGGCATGGTGCTCTGCAGTCCTACATCTAAGAAGAACCCAAAATAGTGGATCTGGCAAAAGCAGAATTTGTTCATTTAGTAAATCACATAGACCTCCAATCATTTATGATTGTTAAAACCTAATAAAGGATATCTAAATATAATTCAAGGTATTAAAATATATTGAAAAATAAAATAATTACAGTATCAAATACCTTGTATTGTGCAGTATCTGTTCAGAACCTATGACTACATGTCAGTACCTAAGTACATAAAAAAATATAAAATGTAGCGCAAGTGTACTGCTTGTTAAAGGTTAGAGTTCCCCCACCTCCCAAATCCCACTTTAACCCCTGCATATATCAAACACTTTGCTGTACTTGAGTAACACATGTGGTACCTCTTTCAACGCAGCCGCACTGTACGTATAATAAGTGACTACAGTTCAAAACGTGTACACGCTTAGTTCCTTGTAAGTGTAATGAGTGTAAACCTCTATGAATGTTCTTCATGAGATGATTTCATAGTACATTATTGGCAATGACTTCCAAATGTTATAGTGTAGTGCATCACTCTTACTTACTAGTAAAGTAGTTTTGGCTTCTTTATCTATGATCAGCAAGAAATGCATGTGCATTTACAGTTTATAGTAAATAATGATGAAATCACTGATATATATTTTTTTTTTTACAGCTTACAACATCATATCACATAGAACAAAAGAGGCCTTCTGGCTGCGTATACATTACATTCTGTGACACATGTGAAAAGTGGGTGCACATTGGTGTGGCTGTTGCAACCCGATGGAGCCTGCACTCTGGTGATAAATGTCCTAATGCAAAAATGGACTTTAATGACATTAATGTTTGTACCATTGCCGTATGAAATGTCTGACACAATCTTACTGTAAATTGTTTTTTTTTTTTTTACCTGGCTGACTGCATAGAAGCAACCCGCAGGAGAGCAGACATGCCCCCTCATTTGAGAATATGTGACTGTCCTGTCAGAGGTAGTAGTGCCCTATACAGAGATGTGTGTACATAACTGGAGACATCCTTGTAGTATAGCTAATGATTTAAAGAGCAGGGTACAACACAGATAGTATACACAACTGTCTGCAATACAATGCAACTACACATGACTGAATGTTTTTCTTCATCATACTCAGCTCAACTGAAATAATAACAGATAAGACGTTATTAATGTAACAATGGAGAAACAAACTTGTCGCATCAGCTCTGAGGAACACTTAGGGCATGCAAATAGGCAAATATATTATGTGCAATAATACATACACTCACCTAAAGGATTATTAGGAACACCTCTTCAATTTCACATTAATGCAATTATCTAAATAACCAATCACATGGCAGTTGCTTCAATGCATTTAGGGGTGTGGTCCTGGTCAAGACAATCTCCTGAACTCCAAACTGAATGTCAGAATGGGGAAAGAAAGGTGATTTAAGCAATTTTGAGCGTGGCATGGTTGTTGGTGCCAGACGGGCCGGTCTGAGTATTTCACAATCTGCTCAGTTACTGGGATTTTCACGCACAACCATTTCTAGGGTTTACAAAGAATGGTGTGAAAAGGGAAAAACATCCAGTATGCGGCAGTCCTGTGGGCGAAAATGCCTTGTTGATGCTAGAGGTCAGAGGAGAATGGGCCGACTGATTCAAGCTGATAGAAGAGCAACTTTGACTGAAATAACCACTCGTTACAACCGAGGTATGGAGCAAAGCATTTGTGAAGCCACAACACGCACAACCTTGAGGCGGATGGGCTACAACAGCAGAAGACCCCACCAGGTACCACTCATCTCCACTACAAATAGGAAAAAGAGGCTACAATTTGCACAAGCTCACCAAAATTGGACAGTTGAAGACTGGAAAAATGTTGCCTGGTCTGATGAGTCTCGATTTCTGTTGAGACATTCAGATGGTAGAGTCAGAATTTGGCGTAAACAGAATGAGAACATGGATCCATCATGCCTTGTTACCACTGTGCAGGCTGCTGGTGGTGGTGGTGTAATGGTGTGGGGGATGTTTTCTTGGCACACTTTAGGCCCCTTAGTGCCAATTGGGCATCGTTTAAATGCCACGGACTACCTGAGCATTGTTTCTGACCATGTCCATCCCTTTATGACCACCATGTACCCATCCTCTGATGGCTACTTCCAGCAGGATAATGCACCATGTCACAAAGCTCCAATCATTTCAAATTGGTTTCTTGAACATGACAATGAGTTCACTGTACTACAATGGCCCCCACAGTCACCAGATCTCAACCCAATAGAGCATCTTTGGGATGTGGTGGAACGGGAGCTTCGTGCCCTGGATGTGCATCCCACAAATCTCCATCAACTGCAAGATGCTATCCTATCAATATGGGCCAACATTTGTAAAGAATGTCTGTGTAAGTTCTCAGTCGTACAGGAGTTGTCCAAAATATATTGATTGATTGATATTGATTACAATACTGCAATACTAAAGATTTCTCCACCTACATTTGGAGCCACAAACATCACATCCTACTGCGTCGAGTTCAAAGCCGACAGAGAAGAAGAATGGCATCAGATCACTGCCCCAGGACCTGATGAAGTTACACTGAAAGACTTGGATCCTAACACAGAATACAGAGTGAGATGCAGAGCAGTGACAAGTGTTGGTTTCAGTCCAGTTTATGAAATGGAAACACCAATGAAAACCTTGCCCTGCAGTGCTCCAGGAAAACTCCAAGTCGAAGTCACTTCAAGCGAAATGTCAGTGAAGTGGGAGAAACCTGCAGTATTTGGGAAAAACGCTGAAATCACACAATATGTTGTAGAGTTTGCTCAATTCAACAAAGAGAAGGATCTGAAGTGGAACCACAAGTATTCAGCTGTTCAGAGGGTGATCATTTCAGAGCTCGAGTCTGAGGCTAAATACGCTGTGAGGGTCCACTGTGACTGTGGGAAATCTGGGAGAAGCAAAGATAGTGAAGAAGTTCATGTAACCACCACAAAAGTGGAGAGTGATCAAACTGATGCCCCAAAACTGGAGTTTAATAGAGCTGCTGAATACTTCAAACACATCAGCAAAATAATAAAAACAGACTCATTTCCAGCAATTTACCAACTGCCTCTAGAAGAGGAATAAGTTGATGGTAGTCACATGTTCAGCTTGGGGGGGAAAAAAAGAGAGTACAAGGACAACCAGACCTTAATGGTCACTGCAGTCATGGGGTCAGGATAGTCCAGTCAGGAAAATAAATGGCATCATCAGCTACATGGCTGGTGTTGAGTGGAAAGACGATTTCAGGTTGAAATTTGGTCATGAAGATCCAGCAAAGTCCCAAGCTGAAAGTCAGACCTCTGACGTTAAAGTTGATCAAAATCAACTATCGGGAAGGGTATTTCAATATTATATAAGATTGAAAAAATGAAAAAAATAAAAAAATAAAGTGTTTTAAAGGAAAGCAAATAAATAACAAATATAGAATCAATGAACATAGACTAAAATAGATCTAAAATAGCTTTGATACTAATCACACCAAAAATGTCACACAACTGAAACCCATACATGATTTTGTCCACCTGTGGATATCCAAGAGAGCGTGTTCCTTTTTTTTTTTTTTTTTAAATGTGTCTTTTTTTATTTTTCATTGTAAAAAAAAAAAAACTGTGTGTAAAGTACAAAATAAATAATTGATCACAAAAAAGGAGGTTCAGAACCCATTTTTCTCTCACTCTCATTGACACTCCTGGATTTGGAGACACCAGAGGCGTCTAAAGAGCAAATCCAAAAGCGCTTCACTTCCAAAAACGGGATCAGTTCCATCGATGCCATCTGCTTCATCATTCAGGCCTCACTGGCGCATGTTGATGTTGGTGACTTTTGCAGATGGGAAACAGCCCCTGGTTCTTGAAGAAATAATGCCTTTGCCTGAAAAAATCCCAGTTCACTACAAATTTAAAAACGCTATGTCATTTACTGACAACAGCAAATAACATGGATCTGTTATGATGCATTGGACATGGTTGATTTCAACAGGTGTAATGACAATTCCAATGTCAAGGAAACTGAAACTCCCATGGTTCTCCCCGAGGTTTCTTTTTTCTCCTGCTGGGTTTTTGAGTTTTTCCTCGCCGTGTCGGAGAGTCTAAGGACGGAAGACGCCCATGCGGCTCGTCACCACCTGCTGCCGATGTTTATTTGGACATTATGTTTGCCTGGATACTTAATTCTCCTGAACTTTACATGGTCTTGTTCATAGCTTTAATGTTTGGTGCAGCTGTGAGCCAACTCTGGTTGTGATATTGGGGTACAATCAGCGGCATGCTGTGGGGTTTCCGTCAGGGCTTTCAATACAAACCTGGGTTCACGCAGTCAAACGCATATAAACTGATCGACAATAGGCGTATGGATAAAACTGCTTTTTACGTGGCACTAAAAACGCAAACCAAAGCAGCCCCAAACAAAAGCAAACACCTTCGGGAACACTCGTGCTAGAATACGGAAACACTCGACACATGACAGGCGGAGATGAGCACGTTATAACATGGAAACTGGCGGCTGATTTTAGGAGATGTTTTGTTGACAGAGCGGGACATCAGAGATCAACTCAAACGCAAAATCAACCGTAATAAAAAGATACTAAACTTACAGTTTGGTGCTGTGTGAGATGCTTTTTTAGCGCTCGTGGTCTCGTACCTGTTCCCTGCCCGAGTCCCAGCACAGCTGACGCGGGGAAACTCTTCTCCTGAGCGTCTACGTCCCGCTGTCGGTCCCGCTGCTTTGCTCTCGAAGCTCTTCATGAGGAAGGGAAATCCGTGATCAGTAAATCCACTTCATTGGGACATTTCCAAGAGGAATATCTGTGTATCCGTTTCTTCTGATTTCCTGGAACGTTTAGCGGTTTTCCCTGTCGAACAAAACGTAGGGGAAGCTTCTGAAGGCCCTGATGGGGCGTACTGTCAATGTACAAGGCTACAATCCGGTGTGGCTTGTTTACATGCATGAGACCCATGTATGTTCATTAACATGCACTGTCCCGACCAAATAAACATTGAATTCTGATTGACTGATAATTCTGTCACGCTGACTGTCAATCATGTGTGCGGCCTGACAACACCTGAGGAGGGGCAGCTAACCAGAGGTGTTCAAGGCACTTTTTGAGTAGGAAATTACAGTTACACATCAACAAATAATCAATATAAGCGACTCAACTGTACATTATATAAATAAATTAGAAATAAAATATACTATTAAAACATTTTACACTTTTTTTCCTCATTTGGTCAGTTCCAGTAGAGACGGCCCTGCTGGAACTGACGGCACACCACTGGGTACAATATACAAAACCATTGATTGATTGAAATCTGTTTGCTGTAGTGTGTTTTTGAGCTGTTCTGCAAAATAAAATAAATTCTTGGTTCTTACAATTTGTTCAATAATCATTCACAAGAATCGACCTTCATTGGTCATTGTAATAAACATTAGTTATTCCCAGACATTCTTAAGTGTTGGTTACACTCATTTAAAATAGGACTACATTATGAAGATATGAACAAAATCCTAATTGGATACTATGATAAAATGTACATTCCCATATTATAATGATGAATTTTTTTAAGTTTGTTTATTTGCCAAACTATTTTAAGTAACAGTAGTAAATAAAGCAATTGGTGAAAAAATACTTGAGTACTACTAATTGTCTGAAACATTTTTTGTTTTGTTTGTTTTGGTTCATTTTATTTTTTTTATTTTTTTGCAGTCTGAAAAACCAAACATAAAATACTGTAAAAAATAAATTAATAATAATAATAATATAGATATTTCCAAAGAAATGTTTGAAATTATATCATTTAATTCTGCCACATGAAGCTCACTGTGAAAGAAAGAGCCTTCAAAATAAAAGGTACTCAGGTAGAAAAAGTACTTCTGTTACTAGTCCCACCCAGCCCAGATCAGGATCAGCGTGGGGTGAATGTAAAATTGTCTCATGTAAAATGCTTTGTGGCCGTGTCTGTATAAATAAAGATCTTTTTCTTCTTCCAACCTCAATTATGTTTAAGCACGTGCAGGATCAAGATAAAACTTAAGCTAAACTCAATATATTGTGAAGAATCATTGAAGTGTGAAGCAAAATGAGACATAGAAAAATGATAAAGCACTTATGATATCTACAATCAGAGGTTAAAGGTGAATTACCTTTGAAAAGATAAAGTGAATGATACAACACTCAACAGTAAAGGTCAGACATTAACCATTAACCAATGTGACCATGATTCCACCTCACACTCCTTAGAGATAACAATATGGAAAACAAATGAATAAAGTTTTATACTCATAAGATAGTCACAGTCAAAAGCAAAAGGTGAGTTGTCATAACAAAAGTGCTCATAGCAGCGAATAACAGAGATAAGATAAAGACAAAGTGCGTGTCTCAGTGTCTCAGTGACCTTTCAGAATCACCACACATCTCTTTGATATGTGCACATTTGCACGTCTTCTCTTTGCCCAACCCAACAAAAACATTAATAAACTGGATTTATGGGCCTGTGCACTTTCTATCTGAGGTTTCTGTGTTCATGAGCAGCAAAGTTACTGACAAAAATATATTTACAATTATTCAAAGATGTATACTACAAGCAACCTTTAATAACACATTTTAATAACTTGGTTTGCAGTGATATATTAAAATGTAAGGAAAGGACAGTACTTACCTTCTTTTGTTCAAACATTTATTAAATACTGCCAATATCCACTTCTTTAAAAAGTGGTTGTTGTATTTCACCAAGTCACGATAAACTACTCGGATCATCTTTTATTATTCTGTTGCGTTGTCGGCTCAGAGCTTTGCAGCAGCAAAGAGACGCCAGACAGAAATAAAGATGTGATGTTTAACAAAGTGCAAAACCAGACGGTTCTATCAGACGGGTTTTTTGATTCTAAAACGTTTCACATCAAGTAACACCAGGACTAAAACAGAATCATACCGTGTTTAAACTTGAAATTGTAGATTGTGTCATTATGGTATTTTCAAATCTTTTCCTTTTCGAAGGTCTAAGAGCTAAGCACTGGAATATTTAAAACTAGAATGTGTTTTGAGTTATTTAGAGCTCGCAAAATTTAACTCTTACCCCCGACTTAACCAAGCACATTTTCTACAGTTCGGCTTTACCTGAATCTTAGAAGCTTCATGACTGCAGTTTACAGCCTCTAGGCCAGAGCAATGCCTCATTTGAAAGCTAAGACCTACAAAACTGATTGTAACTTTATTGTCGTGCCTTTGTTGTCACATTCTAAAGCATTTTTGTCTGGGGTTTTCTTCATTGCTTTTGTGTGTCGCTTTTTTATTGCTTTTTCATCACTTTTAGCCATGTTTTCGTCCCTTTAGTTTCCTGTTTTCATCGCTTTTTTCCGTTGTTTTTTGTACTTTTTTTGTTGTTGTGTTATTGGGCCTTTTTTTTAAATCACTTTTTAGTCGTGTTATTGCCACTTTTTTCAAGAAGCTTTTAGATTTGGGTAAAGATGAACTGGAGAAAATGCACTTGGTGAAGGCGGGGGTTAAGAGGTTAACAGTTGCCCGAACAGAAACAATGTATCTCGACAATACGGGTCGGGTAGTCATAATTTATGTCTCTAATAAAGCCTAAGTGAGACCTTTACGCTTATGCTGCGTCCACACCAAGCGCCTCCTGGGCGTCAAAGACGCACCTTAAGTCCGTAGTTGGACGCTTGTGTGTACTGAAGTCAGACGCTTGTCACAAATGTCACAGAGCGTCAAGACGCCCTGGCCGCGCGTCAGCTCAGAGTCTGTTCGTAGCCATCTTGGAAACAGCTCGTGCCTGAAAACTACAGTTGTTCGGAGGCTAACTACTGTAGTCTCCCTCTTTGCTCCTGCCATGTCTTATGGATCTTTAACTATTCCCCATGGTCTACGCAGGATCTCCCCAGTATTTAAGCTCATATCCAGCCCATACGGTTAAGGGATATTGGTGGCAAGTGGCTATAAGCTAGGTTAGCCGGTTAGCTTTTAGCGATCGCGTACAGCTCATTGTAGATTAAAAAAAAGTGTGTGCAATAAACCACAAATGTGTCAAGCCCATCTCAGTGTGTGACCATCATAAAGGCTGTTCTGTGTAGTTAAGGGCTTTATTGACGTGATTAGTGCATAGTACTTGTTTTCATGGGGTCAATGCGAGCCATCGGTTTGGGCTAGCATAGAAATAATTATAAAACAGATCGACTACGGCCTGTTGTAGATAAAATGTGAGCAATAAACTTAAAAATCAAAAAGCCTGAATCAGTGTGTGATCATTGTTACACGGTTGCTTTATGTAGATGAGGCTTAATAGACTTTATTCGTGCATATTTCTCGTTTTCACATCGATTGGCTTGTAGCATTAGCCTTGGGAATGCTCTGTGCATCATCAAGTCCCAAACACATTCCCAGCGCAGATCCAGCCACTCAAATAAGTTTTCTTGTCGCCGCTTTTAATCCTGGGTGTTATATCCTGGGTACGAAACCCCCGCCCAGTCAGTGTATCAAAGCTAATCAGCGCTACTGTTAGCGAGAGGAACCCGAGCGCTTTAGCCACTATCCAAATACAAGCGTGATAGTCCTGAGAACATATTACTGGTCCACACTTTTCAAAAGCCAGAGAAACGCTGCAGCAGTTTGACAAACAGTCACTAAGTTCCCCCACCCCCAAAACAGCTGCTTTACTCCGACAGCCGTGTGTACAGGAGGTGAGATTTGAAAAGAAAAGGAAAAACAAAACATATAGCTACTCTATTTTTGCAGTAATACAGTATTATCTGAATCCATACATTTAATATACATTTTATTCTACAGGACACTGTATATTGGCTATTTAAAAAAATGTCATGACAGACCTAGTTCAAACACAGAACCTGGTGAGAGTGTAAGTTATGTTAAAAGGTTGAGAAGCACAGATGGATACAGTGTCCTAGAATATGTCGACCCTTCTAGTTTGCACTTTGTTTGGTATAAGGTGTTAATATTGAATGCCAAAAGTTCAATACATTTCAATTAAAATAGTTGCTTACAGTTTTCTTTTTATTGCCTACAGTATTTGCATTATACTCAATATTATCGTTTATCGTGATATTTTCTGAGACGATAAATCGTCCTCAAAAAAAATTATCGTGGCAGGCCTACTGATGTGTGTCTTTGTAAAAGTCCCAGAGCTGCTGTAGCCCCGGTTCACAACAGGATAATCCTCCATGACTGTTTACATCTGCGGGCCGGCAGAGGATCTGCCCCAGACCGACGGTGGCTCAGCTACAGCGTCACTGTTGGAGAAAGCTCCTGATTGGTCGACGCTCGCGAATTTCTCGAAAAAGTTCAACAATCCCAACTCTAGCGTCGACCGCGTCCGAGGCGCGAAAATCTTCAAAACGCGCCGCACAGGAGGCGCGTCACGCGCTGCACAGGAGGCGCGTCCTCAATGTATTTTAAATGTAAACCTGACGCTTTGGAGGCGCTTGGTGTGGACGCAGCATTAGTTACTCAGTTACTCACTGCCCTCAAGTAACATTTTCCTCAGATACATTTTTTTACTGTTGTGTATTTATTTTGGTCACTACTTTTGACTTCTTATTGAGTGAAATTATTTCAGAGTAAAGTTCTCTTAGCCTACTACCCACCTCATCATGGTAAAAAAAACAAAAAAAACATCTAACATTTGTAGCGCGAATTAAGCAGCTAACGTTAGCTCAACTGTAAATGTACAAATCATCACATTCGCTCATAAAATCTAAAACTCAGCACAAATATCAGTCTAATGAGGCCCTTGGGTTAATGCAAATCTAAAGTACGCACTTTAACGTCTACACCTTCTTTTAACTGTATAAAGTATATATTTTTATCAGAGCAGTCGATGCTCGCAGCTCTTACCTCCCTCCGTCCTCGAGACTTTGCCGTTGACGCTGCTCCGTCCGTACGTGACTCACGAGCTAATGCTAAAGCTAAAGCTAACATAGCTAACCACTTTAACGTTTTAGGCTTTTTTACTGTTACAAAAAAATAAACAAAAAAAACGTCCCGAATCATAATTAAAACTGTGGGAACAACTCTGGAGAGGCAAACGATCCACCATCCTTTTAAAATGTATTAAGTAATTTATTTATTTATTTATTTATTTTGTTGAGGCACATCAGATACAAAACAAAATACATAAAAACATTTCAGTAATTTATTTCAAAACTGCCTAAAACCACTTGTAACTTTTGCACAAAAAAAACTATTACACTTAAACTTAATTAACAATTAAAGTAAATTATTAAAAATTAACGACCTTGTAGATTATACCACAGCTCTTAAAAAACGATTTACCTGGAAATATCAGTCGTAAAGAAGGAGAGTATCAACTAAAGGGAATTAGGAACTTTAAACTCAAGCCTATTAGTAAAACAGGGAAATCTTTTGTGTGTGTGTGTGTGTGTGTGTGTGTGTGTGTGTGTGTGTGTGTGTGTGTGTGTGTGTGTGTGTGTGTGTGTGTGTGTGTGTGTGTGTGTGTGTGTGTGTGTGTGGAGGATAAGCACAAGCAATGCAAAAGCCAATGTATAAACAACTCATAATTTCAATGTATGAAATTGAGGAAGAAATGTAAGAGCTCATGTGGATTATTGTCATTGAATTTTGTGAATGTGTTTACGTCTATTCTGCCTCATATGAATGTTTATAATTAATAAAAAGATTGAAAGACTGAGGAATGCAAGAAGGAATTTAATCCCACTCCCATTCGAGCATGAGAATAAATTCGATTCTGTCTCCCATACATTTATGTTTATATGTAAGAAACATAATGTACATATGGAAAATGTATTGGTTTGTAAGTTACTCTAATTAAAATGATTGGGGGGAAAATTCCTTTCAATTTGCATAATAACATAAACATAATATAAAACATTTTATTTTATATTAGGCAACTGGAATTAAAAACAATTTAATTTCAATTGGGGAAAATATCAATACCCTCTATAGACTCATGTTACACAGTCTCAGCGAGAAAATCATTTCTTAGAAGTATTTCAGTCTCTCCATCTCTCTGTGTTTCAAACCTGTCACGAGCAGTGGATCAAGTCTGAGCCAGGATTCTGTTCAGGCCTACGGAGCTGGAGGTTTATTGTACATGTTTTAGGCTGATAAAACTAGAGGAAACAAACCCACACTGTGTGAGAACATCTAAACTAACCACTCAGCCACCGCCATTAAGTGAAAACATGTTAAAAATACTGTGCGATATGGAACAAACCACCACCAGTGCACACAATAAAACAAAATACATTTTATTCACGCATTTCCCTGAAAGATCAAAACCTCAGACAGTGAGAGGAAATCCCCTTGAGATGCACCATTGTCCCGAAACAGAACAGATGTAGGAGGACAGACCTGGACACAACAAAGAAAAACACACACTCACTCACTCACTCAGCCATTTAAACACACACAGCTCTCTAAAATCAATAAAAACACAGTGACATACAGATGTTCCCAACAAAGAGAAAACAAAAAATGAGTCAAAAACAATTACATGTAAATTAAAGATGTTCCAAAAGGGCATTTTTGAACACAGGTTATAGAGCGGGTAGAGACAATGGACATTTCCCTATTTCCCTTTTAATTTGTGATAGTTAGATTTGTCTTAAACTATAGGAAGAAGTGAATGGAGTTAATGGAGTTATTGTTTAAAATGATCCGGGTAATGAACCTGCACAGATGAGCTATAATGGTGCAGTTTTCAGCAGAAGAACATACAGTGGAAAGATACATTTCCCGAAGCTTCTTCTCTCCTAAATTACAAATATGTGATTATTTATTTTTAACAAAAACGCAGCTGGTTTTCAGACTGAGTCAGTGGTTTCCAGTGGGGCTCAGTTTGTATTAATTAAAATGTGTATCAGCTGAAAGTTGTTCTGATCTTAATGGGCAGCCTTGGCCCTTTAGATCGTTCACCTCTTTCCTTCCCTTTAGCGCCCTCTAGTGACAGTGACACGTTACTTTCTTGGTGATAGATTCTGAAACATCTTAAACACTGATCTCAGAGGTTATAAATGATCATGTTCAGAGAGATTAACATTATACATATTTATAAAAGGAGCAGATGTGAATCCCACTGTCAGGGCCTGGAATGAACAGCGGAGTTTAATCTTTGGTCACGTGACTCCGAGTGGGTCCGAGCGGGTCCGAGGTCAGCCCAGGAACGTGGAGATGAAGACGCTGGTGTCCAGGTTGAGCGTGGCGTGCCACCATCGGTCTGGGAAGAACAGCGCCTGCAGAGGAGCCAAGGTTAGTCCTGAGTTCATGTAAGTCGTTGGTAGATCATCCTGGTTTTACCGACCCCTTAATCCATTAAGTGCGTTCTCTGCTCCCAATGATGTTAAGATCAATTAGTGGTATTGCTTTCATAATTTTTGTATGATTATTATTATATTTTAGAAAAAATGTAAAGGGTAGCACATCGATGTAATTCATATATCCAGACAGAGGTACTCACATAGTTCTTTATTTGGTTACAGCATAAAATAAACGCGTTTTGGCATAAGGCTTATGCTAGGCTTATTTTATGCTGTAACCAAATAGAGAACTATGTGAGTACCTCTGTCTGGATATATGAATTGCTACCCTTTACATTTTCCTAAATGTATCATTTTTTGGGGTTTAGCACTCGGAACATTTGAAGACGCGCAACTCCCCTTCCCGGATACAATTATTATTATATTATTATACTATTATTGAGCTGCTTTGACGACACAATTTCCTTTGTTTTTAATTTCACCTGTTTTTGCAGCTATGTTGGATATTCTTTTGTGTTTGCCCATAAATGTGTGGACTAATGTCTGTCCTTTGCAGCAAATAAAGTCAAGATAAAGATGTGTCTTTCTTTCTGTATGGTCATATCTCTCGGTCTGTCACCATAGCAACATTTAAAGTTAGATATATTGAACGAAAACCCTGAGGACCACTTGATGCCACTGAAACCAACTGTGAAAAAAATAAAAACTGAATGAATGTATTGACAATAATTGAGCTTAAAAATATTGTTTTTCTGTAATTTATTGGACAATAAGTCGACGTAATTAACGAGACAGGTCTGCGTGTCTCTTTGACTCCTATAGTCCTCAGCGTTTAACTGAAATTAACACTGAAATAGGACAGTCCTCTGTTATTTGTCCATCTGTGCATTTCATTTCGAGCAGAGATGGAGCAGGTGAACACGTATGTTGAAATAAAGTATTCTAGTTCTATTTCGTCTTTGAGAACATCTTTAACATCGCCTTAACCTGAGCACATTTTCTTCTTTATGATTTTACACAAATCTAAAAGCTTCTTGAATAAAGCGTCAAAAAGCAACAAAAACGACACGAAAATGAGAATGAAAAATGCAGCAAAAATACGACAAAAAGTGAGGACGTCACAAAAAGATGAGTTTTGTCGGTCTTAGCTTTCAAATGAGGTGTTCCACTGGCCTATAGGCTGTAAGGTAACGACATTGTGCTCGGTTAAGGCAGGGGCTCAGAGGTTTCAACTCTGAAAGACAAAGCAACGCCTCTGAATCAGTAGCAACGGCGCCTGTTTTTTATTTAAAATCTGGTTTTTATTATCCCTCTTTTAGTCCCTCCTTTAGTGCTGGTCGTGGACCCGGTCCAGTCTTGGTCCAGTCCCCTCTCCGGGCCGGATGGTGCACTCCAGCGGAGCTTCCTCCAGAGGCAGGGAGGGGTAGGTGTGAGTGACCCAGGACAGAGTGCTGATGTTGGGGTGAAGGTTCGGAGGATACAGGAACCAGTGCTGGAAACAAACACCACAATGGTAAATGGTCTCAACTTATAAAGCGCTTTTCCACCTACATTAGGCACTCAAAGTGCTTTACAGCAAAGAACTTCCAACATGGCCACTCCAGCTCTCCCTCACTCACTGTCAACAACGAAATAATTGAAAAGGTTCAATCATACAAATACCTCGGCTCCATAATCGACCATAAACTCACATTCAAACTCAACACTGAACACATTTTTTCAAAATGTCAACAACGCCTCTTTTTTCTCCATAAGCTCCGCAAACTCCAAGTTCACCGATCCATTCTCGCCTCTTTCTACAAATGTTTCATTGAATCCATCGTGACATTCAACATCACTGTCTGGTTTGGTTCACTCACTCTCACCCACCGCAACATACTCAATAAAATGATCAAAATCAGCAATAAAATCATCGGTCAGGAGCAGGACTCACTCAGTAGCATCTATGACTCCAGAGTTCTAAAGAAAGGAACCCAGATCTCCACAGACCCTTCACACACTCTGCACTCTCACTACGCCCTGTTGCCGTCTGGGCGCAGGTTCAGGTCCTCCCTCTGGGGACAAAGAGGGCGATCTCCACTTTCCTCCCTACCTCCATCCACCTGCTGAACAAATGACTGTGTGGACCTTGGTCTATCACAGACCCACTATATTGTTTTAATGTATTTATTATTGCACATGTTGATTGTGTTGTATGTCTGTGGATGTACTGTTTTTATCGGGCCCGTACTGGCACTTCCTCTGCAAATGAAGTTCCTAACGGATAAATAAAGTGAAGTTGAATTTTGAACCTCTCACCCACTCATACACCAATGTACTCAGACACTGGAGGCAAGGTGGGTGAAGTGTCTTGCCCAAGGACACAACGACAGCGTGCACCTTCAGGAGATTCAAACCCCGACCTTCCGATCATGAGACGACCCGCTCTACCATCTGCACCACCGTCGCAGTAACAAACCAGAGCCTGAAAGAAGCGTTTGAAGTGACAAAAAGCTCCTAAATACTAAAATATTCCATCATCATTTCAGCTAAAGTGATATTTTTGTGGCTAAAACTAAAGCAAAAGTTGTTAATGAGTAGAGCTGGGCATCGTTACATTTTTTTTCAACACCGATACCTGAACGATTCTTTTTCCGATACCCATACTTAAGTATTTGTCATACAGAACCATAAACAGATCATTCCTTTTCCTTCCATTGATTTTTGAAATTTTCCCCAAATTTAGCCCAATTTTTCCACTTGTTTTTCCCTCTTTTTTTCCTTTTAGATTTTGATGAACAACAGCATCAAAACTTGAATATAAAGATGTAATATTTGTTTTTGGTTCCTGCTTTCGATACTTTTATTTTTCCGATACCGGACTGATATCATGTAACGGTGCCAGCCCAATTAATGAGGCTAAAATCTGTGGCACTCTCCTCTGGGGAGTGGCCTCTGTGTCAGATGCCCTGCCACTGGCTGCTCGATAATACAGCGATAACTGAGTCAGAGGTGGTACCTGGTCACACCGTGCAGGACCCGTCCATCATGGCATTGCAGTCCTTCTTCTCGCTGTTGGGGACGCCATTGGGGTAGTGGCACGTGAAGGGGTAAACCTGGTGAAGGAAGACTCTACTGTTGTACAAGCTCAACAGTGGCGTCACAGACATTTTGAGGGCAGGTGCTCAACCAAGATAAAAGGACAAACCCCAGGGGTTTCTGTAACTAGTACCTGTAACCCAGGTAATATTTTCCGCTCCTGGTCCGTCTCTGCCTTGGCACTAGGCCTAAACTCTCGCGAGATTTACCGCCTGTGGGTTGGGATTTGCTGCATCACCGGTTAAACAAAGATGGCTGCGCCCTAGTGTGCAGAGTAGTTGGTGTGGGACGCGCTGGGTTGTGAGCTGCTGCAGGTATGTGTCCTAAACCTCGTCCCTGGTTTGCTCTAGTGTTACCGATCGCTAACTGTTATGCCTGGTCATCCTTTAGATGCCTCCGCCGCTGTGAACTGGCGTTATCGTATAATTTGAGTGATTATGAGAAGTGGAACTGGTGAGTGTTGCGCTAACGCTTGCCATTTGTTTTGAACCGGTCAGCTGGTGCTGGCGCTGGCTCGGCTGGTTCATTGTGATTATCTGTGCTGTTGCATATTTTGTAATTGATTGATATAGATATACGTACGTACGTAGTTATTTAAGAGTACTCGATTTATTGATGTCTATATTGCGGTTGTGTTATATAGGTGTTGACATGTACATGAATTTATGACTTTTTGATGTAAGGATGGTGGTTGTTGTTATTGATTTCGTGGTCCTGTTTTATACAGGCCAGGTTTCCGTGATGGATGGCGAGCTAAGACCTCGAGCCTGAGGAAAGCCCAAAGACTTAAAGAAACGTCCGTCTGCTGGTGCGGTAGGAGGCGCTACAGCCGCTCCCCCCACACACACAGCTACATCTGTTCAGTCTTGCCTCAATTCGGGACTTTTAGACGCAAATTATGACTATGAACTATGAACTCTTGAACTTTTGATGGTTTAATCCGTCCCCATGAACTTTTATGTGTATTGTGTAAATATCTTGTAAATATTCCCCGCTGCCACTGTAAAAAGGAAATACACCACAACTAAGCTATACCGCAATACTGTGTCTAGTTTTCATTGAGCACCCGATTTCCCTCCGAGTCGAATCAATACTTCTGATCAACCTAGCCTATCATCATTATACAACTGTTTTGCTAACAGCAGCAAAAGAGAGTGCTACATACCACCATAGACTGTTAAAAAGAATAGACAGCTCCTCCTCACTCCTCCCCGTTTACCAAAATGACCACGTTCGATGGGGAAATCATGGCGGATTTACAGACTCCTCCTCCCCAGCTCTGACGAAGCATGTTCCTAATAAGGGCAAAAGGGCGGGATCTCACTGTAGACTCGGCCCTTGCGTGACGTGTAGCTCGCGGAGCTCCAATGCCAATAGTCCGACCTCCGTTAAGTAGGAGATTAAAAAAATTGTATTTCGAAAACCAGCCTGGTTTCAATTTTTTGACTAACCCAGCGTTATCTCAGGAGGAATATGTAGCCATATTAAGTGTTGAAAAATTGAAACCAGGCTTTAAAGTTGTTTTTAACGTGTCTAAAGTCCAATGCTTTTCAATGGGGGCCTAGCGGCCAAATGGAGGTACTACAGCAATGGAGGAGCAATGGCGGCCTCCAGTGTATGCGGTCACAAAGCAGAGCAGCCAGCGCCCATTGCATACCACTAACAGACCACTGATTAATACAGCAACATAAACAAATTACAATGATGTGGACCTAATAATAAACTAGATAGTCCTACAGCGTCCTCTAAAGTCTATCACAAGGCACTTATGATGGCACAAATATGTGTCTCCCTTAGCTCAGCTCTCACTGCTCTGGCCCTGGTCTACGCCCACTCGCCCAGCCATGACTTAGTCTGAGTAATAGAGTTCATTTTCAGACCATTTTATAGCGCGACAAACAGAACCGCTAAAGTGACTGACTTCTTACCGCTGACTTTGTCCGGACGGTGTTCGAGTTTATATGGCTATCAGATGTTCTGGCTATGACGTAGTTCCTCTCCGTGGCTCGTCCAATCAGAGAACGCTTATGCTAACAGGGCTAGCAGGAAGTAGCACCGCTGTGTTTATTGTATTATTTCTATCGCTCTTGGTATATTTCCTTTCGGAAATCATCCCCCTGTGTGGCGGACATGTTCATCTCTTGGCCTGACCTCTGTGGCGTGAAATATCTCCCGATATTCAGTGAATTATGAAAAACAAACGGACTACGAGTTGATCTCAAGTTGAGAGAGAGACGCGAGCGCCTACTTCGCGCTGCCTGTGCTTTGTCATGTGGAATATGACAAAGGATTTGTGTCTTGTGCAGTCATATATCAAACACTTTGCTGTACTTCAGTAACAAATGTGGTACCTCTTTCAACACAGCTGCACTGTACGTATAGTAAGTAACTACAGTTCAAAACATATACACGCTTAGTTCCTTGTAAGTGTAATGAGTGTAAACCTCTATAAATGTTCTTCATGAGATGATTTCATAGTACATTATTGGAAATGACTTCCAAATGTTATAGTGTAGTGCATCACTCTTACTTACTAGTAAAGTAGTTTTGGCTTCTTTATCTATGATCAGCAAGAAATGCATGTGCATTTACAGTTTATAGTAAATAATGATCAAATTACTGATATACCATATATATATATATATATATTTTGTTTTTACAGCTTACAACATCATATCACAGAGAACAAAAGAGGCCTTCTGGCTGCGTATACATTACATTCTGTGACACATGTGAAAAGTGGGTGCACATTGGTGGGGCTGTTGCAACCTGATGGAGCCTGCACTCTGGTAATAAATGTTCTAATGCAAAAATGGACATTAATGACATTAATGTTTGTACCATTGCCGTATGAAATGTCTGACACAATCTTACTGTAAATTGTTATTTATTTTTTACCTGGCTGACTGCATAGAAGCAACCCGCAGGAGAGCAGACATGCCCCCTCTTTGAGAATATGTGACTGTCCTGTCAGAGGTAGTAGTGCCCTATACAGAGATGTGTGTACATAACTGGAGACATCCTTGTAGTATAGCTAATGATTTAAAGAGCAGGGTACAACACAGATAGTATACACAACTGTCTGCAATACAATGCAACTACACATGTTTTATTCATCATACTCCGCTCACCTGAAATAATAACAGATAAGACGTTATTAATGCAACAATGGAGAAACAAACTTGTCGCATCAGCCCTGAGGAACACTTAGGGCATGCAAATAGGCAAATATATTATGTGCAATAATACATACAAAAAATAAGAATAAAAAAAATGTGTGTGCAAACAAATATAATTAGCCTAGTAATTACAATTTTGTATGAAAGCCTGCCTCTAATTGGGTTAATTTTTCATTGAACATACTTTACTCAACTGATAAAGCGCTTTTCTACCTTCATCAGGCCCAAAGCGCTTTACAGTACGAAACCACTCACCCATTCACTCTCTCATTCATGCATCAATGTATGCAGATGCTGGAGGCAAGGAGGGTGAAGTGTCTTGCCCAAGGCCACAACAACAGTGTGGACTTGCAGGAGCTGGGAACCCCCGTCCTTACAATCATGAGACGATCCGCTCTACCAACTTGTCAGATTGACAAAAGGACTTTTTTCATCTTGAATTTATTACAATATATGAATAACCAGGTGATAAATATAATTCTATTGCTATTTGGGACAGCATTAAAAAGTGTTACAAGTTGACTTGAGTAAATGACTTACATTTACTCATTTACCCTGCCTCTACTGGCCACATTTCCATTCACGGCTCTTATGTTTATATTAGCAGACAGCTGGATATATTAATTGATTATGCATGTTTCAAGTGAAGTCTGTGTAAGTTCTCAGTCGTACAGGAGTTGTCCATCTTCAAAGAAGGTACTTGAGTCATCTTCTGTACTTGGTAGTTGAGGTCTCCAAACGTTTCGCCTCTCATCCAAAAGGTTTCGTCAGTGAACAAGATTACACTCAGCACACAGCGTAGATAAAGACCAGTTGGGAGGAGTTGGGGTTGGCCCGGCTCCTCCCCTCTAATCACAGCTACTCTCACCTGTGTGTAAACACCTTGAAGTAGAGCGTCTGTAACGACCTGCTCAACCCAGTATTGGTCAGTCCTGTCCTATTCATGGCTGATCACTGCTAATTACCTGCCTATTGTTCTTTTGTTAGCTGAGGTATCGTCTTCTTGGACTGGCCGTGTCCTGTCTGTTTTCCCCGAAGCAGATTGGAGTAAAAAGCAGAAAGATTAAATCTGAGTCCACCATTTCGGTTCATGGAGGGATTTTCTTTTCTGACAAAATAGCTTCTTTTACTCGTCTTTCAAACCAACGTTCTTCTTTAGCTAGAATTTTGACCCCCCCGTCCTCAAGGAGTGATTGGAGGCTTTAAGGTGAAGGTGCACAGCCGACTGAGGGCCGCTTGTGCTTTCTCTTCGGTGAAGAGAAAGAAGAGAACCGAAGAGAAAGCACAAGCGGCCCTTAGATTTAATCTTTCTGCTTTTTACTCCAATCTCCTTCGGGGAAAACCGACAGGACACGCCCAGTCCAAGAAGACGATACCTCAGCTAACAAAAGAACAATAGGCAGGTAATTAGCAGTGATCATCTATGAATAGGACAGGACTGACCGATACTGGGGGGAGCAGGTCGTTACAGACGCTCTACTTCAAAGGTGTTTACCCACAGGTGAGAGTAGCTGTGATTAGAGGGGAGGAGCCGGGTCTACCCCAACTCCTCCCAACTGGTCTTTATCTACGCTGTGTGCTGAGTGTAATCTTGTTCACTGACGAAGCCTTTTTAACCCTTAAAATGCTTTATTTTTATACGAAAACAGAAAATGACAGAAAACTTTCTGTGCCTTTTTTCCTCATATTTCTGTCAAACTGATGTCTTTAAATGATTATGTTTCCCCTTATATCCACCTGCAGACTCTGGCCTTAAATCTTTTGGAATCACACAAACTGTAGATTTGGGGAAAATCACGGAGCACTTTCATGTCAGAGGAGGATTAGTGTTTCTGAAAAGTAACCATGGGTAAAGGTGTGTGTTCTGAGGATGATCCGCCCTCAGTTTGTCAGACTGGACCCTGGACCCAACGTGAGTCTCATTCACTCAAACTTACTCATGTTTATCATAAAGATTTGGCCTGGAAAATTGTACATGAGTGCATCCCAACGAAAACATTTCTAAAACGAAGACAATACTCCAAAAGTGACGAATGCCCAATAGGGAACTGTAAAATAAGGGACGATGTGTCTCACCGATTCTGGTCTTGTTACACCTCAAAACGGGTGTGGATTTAGCAGTGCCGTGGTTGACAGAATTGTTTAGACAACCTACTGAGCAAGACATCCACTACGGACCTTTGAATACCCATGTAAAAGACCAAACCCAAAGATGGTGGGCAGGCATAAACTGTGTAAAGGAAGCCATATGGAAATGCCGGAATGTGTCAGCCTCAAAGCACTTCGTTATGTCCTCAGAACAGATTTTGAGAGTGTCCGTAACTAAAGTGAAGGACTATATTCTAAGAGATAAAATGTATTTTAATGAAGAAAAAGTACATAATATGTGGAAAACTAAATGTTTACAACCTTATGGAACCTTTTGACCGAGATCAATTTGGTGAATTTAAAGATTTTATAAATGTTAAGTGAAATTGCCTTTTAACCCTTTCAGATTTGAATGGATACTCAAAAATGAGCTAAATGATTATAAACGATTTGATATGTAAGCAATGTGTTTTTTTGTCTGTAAATAAAGTGTATAAAAAGTGAAAAAGTGCCTTTTACTAAAGATTTCCGTGGAGAGGAACAGCAAGAGATTTTAGCAATTTTTTGATGCCCTGCTTAACTGTGGGGCTCTGAACACATGTTTAAGAAAAGCACTTCCATTCATCAACCAATTTGCCCGCTCAACATGTCATGTGTGAATTACTGCAGCTGCTTCAACAAAGTATCACTGCCCTAAGTTTGCCTTTGAAGTAAATATGTTGATTTAATGCCAAAATAAAGTTGTTGTAATGCCTATAAAAAAAAAATGTTTATCTTGTTAATGCCTTTATATAAAGTGTCTGTTTCAGCGTTCGTAAAGAGAGTTGATCAGCAGCATTTTAAAACTCGAGCAGAAATGGTAAGTCACATTTTAATCTGTTTCTCTTTTTGCTCTAAAATATGAGAAATTCTCAAAAGAGAAATACAGCACAGTTTCATCTTACCCCCTGCCAAACGCTCCTGGAGTCCCCGACGTCCAACAAGAGAACTCTGCAGGAAATAATAGGCTAATATGATATTGCACTAAAGTCAGTGTTGTTCAACAGATTATCTGTGTGTTTGTGTTGGACTTTCTGACCTTTAAATATAATTACTGGAGAACATTTGCCTTCTGTGTGAGACGCTGACAGTGTCAAAACCAAAAGTAAAGAGGAGGAAGTTCCTTCAGGGGAGTTTTATTTCACAGACAGTTCCTGAGTTCAAAGCCAAAGACTCATAACAAACTAAAGCATTTCAGTTTTCCTTTCGGCTCACGGCGACTCACATTACAGACATTATATTATCATTATTTGCTGTTGCACAATCCTGTCATACATCTTACTTTACTTACTTACTTCTAAGGGATAATGTTGTAGTAACTGGTGTTTGCCTGTGATTTATCGGCTCAATATCTACTGAAACTCATTTAGATGCATTTTCTTTACACATTTTTTTTATGCTATTTTTGTAAAACTTGAAATATTTGAGTAATTGATTATTGCGTAAAGATGAACTTATATTCAAACGCCTGCTGTGATTTTCAAATGAAAGACACAAGTGAACACATGGGGTAAAAAGTATAGTGGTCATTACTATAGTGGTCATAACATTTATTTGAGTTATTGCTTTGGGCAAATAAAGAACAAATACCACTGTATGGATTTAATGATTTTTATTGTTGGTAATAGAACAAACAAATACATTCCTTAAGTTTCTGTTTTATCAACAAAACGTTTCACATTCAGAAAATAAACAACTCTTAATCCGATCACCATAACAAGTATTAAACATGTGATACAATGTAAGAAGGAAATTAACGTTAATGAAGCATTGATTGTCATCACTATATTATAAACCTCACGATATAAACCCTGTTAATGATGCACATGATTATTTATACATTACTTATATTTACTTTGATTTCAGAGGATGAAGTGACTTGTCTAAAGATATAATGGTTGAACAAAATACAGCAGGATTTGAACACAAAATCATTTTTGAATGTGCTCTACTGATGCTGTGATCTTTTGCCAAAGTGTTGTTTTTGTGTGTGTTATCCTCTGGCCTTTTTCCAGAAGAACCTCTTTTCTGGCAACTTTAGCCATGTACTCTGCTTTCTCTTTCATGCCATTCAAAGACTCCACTCTCTGTTTCCAGCCTGGTTTGGCGTCAGATTTCTCCCTTCGATGAGCATGTCGATGTAATCTGGAGTGGACAGAGGGTCAGGCTTCAGGGCGATCTCCTTCAGTCGGTTCAAACTGGAGGAAGATTCATCCATCATCTCTGCCACTTCAACTTGTACTTCTTCATATTCGTTCTCAAGTTTCATCATTATTACTTTCAACTGAATTCTTTGCTCCAGTGGCTATTCCATATTTTGCCTTCAGATCTGTAAGTGTTTGTTTCTTTGTCACCAGCTTGTACTCCCATTTGTATTTCTGATTAAAATGCACATTCCAGATGCACTTTCCTGGACACACAGTGCAATATCCATTTCTCATGGCACAACATTTGATTTTATCAGCATCATTTGCATAAGCACAGCTTTCATGACATGTGAAACTGCACTGCTGACAGTTGGTGATGAAGGTGTTTTCCTTCTTTTCAATCCGATTAGTCTCAGGGACGGTGACTTCATACTCAAACTTTGCGTTCCTGCTGATCTCAGCCTCATGTGTCTTGAGTTTTTCTGACGTCTGTTTTATCTCCTCCAGTTTACAAAGACCAACTCTGACCTGTTTCTGCAGATTCTCCACTAAGATCTCCAGCTGTTTCCTCTCACTCAGCACCTCTTTGGTCAGTGTCAGACTTTTAGTTTGTATTTGATTCAAAGCAGAAAAAAACCTCTTCATACTTTTGCAGCCCATGGCCCAAAACATTTCACCAAAACCTTCATCTTCTTCAGTGGTAGATGATGTGCTGCAGGTGAACAGAGCTGAGTTGTTGAACTTGAAGTGCAGAGGAACTCCTTTTTCTTCAGGACATGGGACTCCTGATGCAGTGATGGCCTCCAGAACCGGGGGGCACTGTACATCTGCAAACGTCACCAGGACTCGGATGTTTTCTGCTATGTCTTTACCAAAGATGGACAGCACTGAGTCAAACATGTATTTCTGTGAGGGGGTGAGTCTCGCTAAAGACGCCTGAACTACAAAACACACTGCGTCCAGTTCAAAGACCCCAGTTTTAGACGTGAAGAGGTTTCTGATCTGTTCTGTGATCTGTTTGTCTCTCTCGATGCCTCTGGTGTCTCCAAACCCCGGAGTGTCGATGATGGTGAGGGAGTAGTCGATCTGGAAGCCATCTTGGTGGTTCAGTTTGTAAACTGTGACCTCAGACTTCTGACTCTCATCTCTGACTAATTTAAAGCGGTAATCGTCCTCCCATTGGACGCCTAAGACGTAGTTGATCATTCCATCGATCAGAGTGGATTTCCAGCTCCTATTGCTCCCATGACCATTATGGTGCGGTTGGTTTTTGGAAAATCGTTTCCAAATCTAAAGCGTCTGCAGCCTGAGATATTAATCTGCTCTTCCTCCAGAGGAACCTGGTAAACTGGTGACTCTGTGCTGGATTTGAGGAGAGTACTTTTGTCTTTGACTTCATCAGGCAGACGTTTGGGGGCAACTGGTGGGATCTCCTCTGTTACTGGCTCTGGTAAAGATGCTTGTGGTTTAATATCAACCAGTTTAGCTGCTGGGTGTCCCCAGAAAAAGGAAAAAATGATACGAAATATGATACGAAAAACTCTCCACATTGTGGGATAGAAGTAGCGACAATAGGCTGAACAAAAGGCTGGTTCTTCTGTTGAATTCAGTCCAAATCTGAAACAAAACAAACAACAGATTATTTACCTTTGACATATACTATTTGCTATTTCTCAAAAAGAGACTCACAAGGGTCTTAAAAACTGTAATGCTAAATGTGCCGATTTGTGATAGGCGAGGTTTTCGCATATTGGGTCACAAATGTATGGTTTGCCTGTGCCACTCACCTCGGCATACGTGTGTATCGTTGCATTGAGCTGAATCTAATTGCAACATCTTATTTTTCACTTTGGCCGACTGGGTGAAATTTTGGACGTTAACAAGAATTACTGGATATTAAAAATTGAATGAAAATGGTTTAAATCCAGAAGTTTGCAGCACATTTAAAAACTACAGGCTCAGGATAAGTGATAAAATATGAAAATACACAGACACTTCTGTCTGTTTGTTATTAATAAGATATTACTTGGCATTAAAAAATAGTGTTGTAAGAATATACTGCAAGTGACAATATTGCAGATTTGGAAAGAAAGACAATCCATCCATCTGATTTATTTATTTAATATGGACATACCAACAACATTGGATGGGCCAGATGCATTTTTTAAAGTGTTATAGCACATGTGCTAATTTTGAACACCTGTCCATAGGAGGCTTTTGGGTTACAATAGATAAAACACATTATTAAACAAGACAAAGCACATTTTACCAATGGCTGCTGGCTGCTCTGCTTTGTGACAACGACACTAGAGTCCGCCATTGCTGTAGTACCTCCATATAGCCGCTAGTTTCCCATTGGAATGCAGTGCACTTTAGACACGTTAAAAACAATTTTAGAGCCTGGTGCCTAATTTTTTGGAATTTTCTACAGCTACATATTCCTCCTGTGATTACGCTGGGTTAGTTACAATTAAAGACACCAGGCTGGTTTTCGAAAGAAAAATTGTAGAAATCGCGTACTTAATGAGGGTCAGACTGTTAGCATTGGAGCTGTGCAGCTATGCCCTTATTAGGAACATGCTTCGTCAGAGCTGGGGAGGAGGAGCCTGTAAATCCGCCATGATTTCCCCCTCGAACGTGGTCATTGTGGTAAACGGGGAGGAGTGAGGAGGAGTGGTCTATTCTTTTTAACAGAAGCAATCTACCACATTCAAAACCACAGTCACGGAGATATGACTTGACTCTTCTTCATACACTCAACCATGCTAAAGTTATATGGGACGCTAAAACGAAACCTAAAGGTCTGCTGGGGGTCATTTAAATATTCGGAGTATTTCCTCTAAAACCGACCAGGTGGAAAAACTGCTTACTGACTCGAACTTGGACTGTATTTGTCTATCAGAGACCTGGTTAGCAAAGACATCTCCTCAGGCAGCCTACTGCATTCCAGGCTATAGCATATTCAGAAGAGATAGGTCTACTGTTAGAGGTGGTGGACTACTTTTCTATGTTAAAGAGCATTTACAATGCTAACAGATAAATGTGCAAGATAAATTGAATGTAGAGATTGAATGTATTGCACACTTATTTAACTATACATGTGTCTCCTCAGATGTCATTTATTTTAGTTGGTAAATTTTATAGACACCTTCTGCTGATGCCAAATGTTATACATCAATTAAGGAAATTTTAAAAGAATTAAATACTCTTGGTAAAGAAGTAATTGTACTTGTGTACTTCATGTAAATTGGATAGATAAAAATAGTAGAGATTAAAGGAAATAACAGGGCATTATAATTTTGAAAAGCTAATAAAAGCTAATAAAATAAGAAAGAGAATATATATTATAAATATATAAAATATATATAAATATATAAATTATATAAATATAAATATGAATATATATTATAAAATACCCAACAAGATTTGGCACATTTTGACCAAGAGTTGGAGAAGGTAGACTGGAATGTTCTGAACTCTAATGATGAAATAGGCTCATTTTGTGGGAGCTTTTTAGATCTAATTAATAATGTTAAGGCGTAAAGGGTGTTAACTTGAACAAAAGGCACATTTACCCTGGTTGACAAATGACATTTGGAAATTGATGAGGAGAAGAGATTATCTTCTTAAAAAGGCTTTAAAATCTAACATTGAAAATGATATGCGTCTATTTAAAAATTATTGGAATAAAGTAGTGAAATAACTAAGGACTTCGAAAGCAAACTTTTTATTGATTTGATAACACAAGCTAAAGGAAACAATCACTTAGTCTGGAAGCACATTTCTCTGAAAAAAAAACTCTCAATGTTATGAAATCTAAATGAACAATGTTTTAACACAAGATGAATCAAAGGTAGCTAGTGCTTTTAATAGTTTTTTCAAAGATTCTATGAAGGATTTGGTGTTTTTGGTAACAGAACAACGGGAACGAAATGTATAATTCAACTAAACAAGTGTTTCACTTAAGTGAGGTCTCAGAGCAAGAAGTTCTTAAAATTTTACAAGGACTTAAAAACTCAAAGTCACAGGATAGTTATGGTTTAGATTCATGTACGATCCAAAGGAACGGTGCCACCCTATGTCGACCTACTACTCAGCTAATCAATCCATCAGAGAAGCGGTCTTCCCCGACTGTCTAAAAGGCAATGATTACACCTTTGCATAAGGAAAGAGATAAAGCTGAGCTGGCCAACTATAGACCAGTGAGTATCCTACTGTAATATCAACTATAGTCCAGTGAGTATTCTACTGTAATATCAACTACAGACCAGTGAGTATCCTACTGTAATATCAACTATAGTCGCAGTGAGTATTCTACTGTAATATCAACTACAGAACAGTGAGTATCCTACTGTAATATCAACTATAGACCAGTGAGTATCCTACTGTAATATCAACTATAGTCCAGTGATTATCCTACTGTAATATCAACTATAGACCAGTGATTATCCTACTGTAATATCAACTATAGTCCAGTGAGTATCCTACTGTAATATCACTATAGTCCAGTGAGTATCCTACTGTAATATCAACTAAGACCAGTGAGTATCCTACTGTAATATCAATATAGACCATGAGTGATTCTACTTAATATCAACTGGACCAGTGAGTATCCTACTGTAATATCAACTATAGTCCAGTGAGTATTCTACTGTAATATCAACTATAGACCAGTTGAGTATCCTACTGTAATATCAACTATAGTCCAGTGAGTATTCTACTGTAATATCAACTATAGTCCAGTGAGTATCCTACTGTAATATCAACTATAGACCAGTGAGTATCCTACTGTAATATCAACTATAGTCCAGTGAGTATTCTACTGTAATATCAACTATAGACCAGTGAGTATCCTACTGTAATATCAACTAAGCCAGTGAGTATCCTACTGTTATAATATCTGGTTTACTTATATCACTATAGACCAGTGAGTATTCTACTGTAATATCAACTATAGACCAGTGATATCCTACTGTAATATCAACTATAGACCAGTGAGTATCCTACTGTAATATCAAACTATAGACCAGTGGAGTATCCTACTGTAATATCAACTATAGACCAGTGAGTATCCTACTGTAATATCAACTACAGACCAGTGAGTATCCTACTGTAATATCAACTATAGACAGTGAGTATCTACTGTAATATCAACTATAGACCAGTGAATCGATTGGGGTATCCTACTGTAATATCACTATCAGACCAGTTGAGTATCCTACTGTAATAATTATTCAACTAAGACCAGTGAGTATTTCTTTTCCTACCTGGTATCCTATATCAACTATAGACCAGTGAGTATCTACTGTAATATCTTAACCTTTATTATTATTATATAATATAGACAGTGAGTATCCTACTGTAATATCAACTACAGACCAGTGGTATCCTACTGTAATATCATATCCTATATTTGTATACCATGAGTATCCTACTGTAATATCAAAAAAAATTAGTAAACAACTATAGACCGCAGTGAGTATCCTACTGTAATATCAACTATAGACCAGTGAGATTTGTAATATCAATATAGACCAGTGAGTATCTACTGTAATATCAACTACAGACCAGTGAGTATCCTACTGTAATATCAACTACAGACCAGTGAGTATCCTACTGTAATATCAACATAGACCAGTGAGTATCCTACTGTATATCAACTACAGACCAGTGAGTATCCTACTGTAATATCAACTATAGACGCAGTGAGTATCTACTGTAATATCAACTACAGACCAGTGAGTATCCTACTGTATATCAATATAGACAGTGAGTATCCTACTGTAATATCAACTACAGACCAGTGAGTATCCTACTGTAATATCAACTACAGACCAGTGAGTATCCTACTGTAATATCAACTATGCCAGTGAGTATCCTACTGTAATATCAACTATAGACCAGTGAGTATCCTACTGTAATATCAACTAAGACCAGTGAGTATCCTACTGTAATATCAACTACAGACCAGGTGAGTATCCTACTGTAATATCAACTATCATTGACCAGTGATTATCCTACTGTATATCAACTATAGACCAGTGAGTATCCTACTGTAATATCAATAACAGAACCAGTGATATCCTAACTGTAATATCAAACTATATACGCCATGTGATTATCCTAAAAGCTAGTAATATCAATACAGACCAGTGATTATCCTACTGTAATATCACTAATAGACCAAATTAGATGATATCCTACTGTAATATCAAACTATAAGACCGAGTGAGTATCCTACTGTAACTACATCACTACAGACCAGTGAGTATCTACTGTAATATCAACTACAGACCAGTGAGTTATTCTACTGTTAATATCAACTATAGACCAGTGATTATCCTACTGTAATATCAACATAGTACAGACCAGTGAGTATTCTACGTAATATCAACTACAGAACAGTGATTATCCTACTAGGTAATATCAACTATAGTCCAGTGAGTATCCTACTGTAATATCAACTATAGACCAGTGAGTATCCTACTGTAATATCAACTACAGACCAGTGAGTATCCTACTGTAATATCAACTATAGACCAGTGAGTATACTGTAATATCAACTATAGTCCAGTGAGTATCCTACTGTAATATCAACTACAGACCAGTGAGTATCCTACTGTAATATCAACTATAGACCAGTGAGTATCCTACTGTAATATCAACTACAGACCAGTGAGTATCCTACTGTAATATCAACTACAAAAAAAAGACCAGTGAGTATCCTACTTAATATCAACTATAGCCAGTGAGTATCCTACTGTAATATCAACAGACATGAGTATCACTGTAATATCACTAAGACCAGTGAGTATCCTACTGTAATATCAACTATAGACCAGTGAGTATCCTACTGTAATTAATAACCAATCAACTACAGACCAGTGAGTATCCTACTGTAAATATCAACTACAGACCAGTGAGTATCCTACTGTAAATATCAACTATAGACCAGTGTTTCCTACTGTAATATCAACTATAGACCAGTAGTATCCTACTGTTAATATCAACTATAGACCAGTGAGTATCCTACGTAATATCAACGACAGGACCAGTGAGTTCTACTGTAATATCAACTACTAGACCAGTGGAGTATTTCCACTGTATAATATCAACTACAGACCAGTGAGTATCCTACTGTAATATCACACTATAGACCAGTGATTATCCTATGTAATATCAACTAGACAGACAGTGAGATCCTACTGTAATATCAACTATAGGACCAGGAGTAATCCTACGTAATATCAACTAACAGACCAGTGATTCTTAATCTACTGTAATTCAACTACAGACCCAGTGATATCCTACCTGTAATACAACTATAGACCGCAGTGATATCCTTACTGTATATCAACTACAGACCAGTGAGTATTCTACTGTAATATCAACTAAGAACAGTGTTATCCTACTGTAATATCAACTATAGCCAGTGAGTATCCTTACTTGTAATTATTCAACTATAGGTCCCAGTTGAGTATCCTACTGTAATATAACTATAGACCAGTGAGTATTCCTACTGTAATATCAACTACAGACCAGTGAGTATCCTACTGTAATATCAACTATAGTCCAGTGAGTATTCCTACTGCTTATTATCAACTATAGGTCCCCAGTGAGTATCACTTAATATCAACTTACGACCAGTGAGTATCCTACTGTATATCAACTATTAGACCAGTGAGATCCTACTGTAATATCAACTATAGTCCAGTGAGTATTTACTGTAATATCAACTTATAGTCCAGGTGAGTATCCTACTGTAATATCAACTATAGTCCAGCTGAGTATCCTACTGTAATATCACTACAAGACCAGTGAGTATCCTACTGTAATATCAACTACAGACCAGTGAGATCCTACTGTTAATATCAACTATAGACCCAGTGAGTATCCTTACTGTAATATCAACTATAGGAACAGTGATTATTCCTACTGTAATATCAACTACAGACCAGTGAGTACCTACTGTAATATCAACTATAGACCAGTGATTATCCTACTGTAAATATCAACTATAGACCAGTGATCTATCCTAACTGTATATCAACTATAGACCAGTGGTATCCTACTGTAATGATTTCAATACAGACCAGTGAGCTATCCTACTGCTATAATATCAACTACACCAGTTGATATCCTACTGTAATTCAACTATAGACCAGTGAATTATCCTACTGTAATATCAACTATAGACCAGTGATTATCCTTACTTGTAATATCAACTATTTAGACCAGTGATTATCCTACTGTAATATCAACTATAGACCAGTGAGTATCTACTGTATATTCAAACTATAGTCCAGTGAGTATCCTACTGTATATCAACTACGACCAGTATATACCTACCTGTAAATCAACTACAGACCCAGTGAGTATCTACTTAATATCAACTATTAGGACCAGTGATTATCCTACTGTTAATATCAACTATAGACCATGAGTATCCACTGTAATATCAACTATTAGACAGTGAGTATTCTACTGAATTCAACTACAGACCAGTGAGTATCCTACTTAATTATCAACCTATGAACCAGTGAGTATCCTCCTGTAATATCAACTACAGACCAGTGATTATCCTACTGTAATATCAACTACAGACCAGTGAGTATCTACTGTAATATCAACTATAGACCAGTGAGTATCCCTATGTAATATCAACTACAGACCAGTGGAGTATCTACTGTAATATCAAACTATAGACCAGTGAGTATTCTACGTGTAATATAACTATAGACCCAGTGAGATCCTACTGCTAATATTTCAACTCACTTAGGACCAGTGATGTATTCCTACTGTCAATATTCAACTACAGACAGTGAGTATCCTACTGTAATAATACAAACTACAGACCCCAGTGAGTATCTACTGTAATATCAACTAACACCAATGAGTACCTACTGTAATATCAACTAACCCAGTGATTATCCTCTGAATATCAACTACCAGGGACCAGTGTTATCTACTGTAATATCACACTATAGACCAGTGAGTATCCTTTTGTAAATTTCAACATTTTTACACCAATTTAACCTAAAACACGCGCCTAGGCGCCCTCTGCGTTGGAGCCTTATTCACATGGGAGAGGCAAAAAATGTAGTTTTGATGTTTACTGAAAAGAATTAATGGGCACATTCAGGGCAATAAATGCCAATAAGTGTGCCACGGCTAGCGTCCCCTTGATTTAGGGTTATGGCTCGCAATGGAGCACTAGGAGCACGGCCTGCGAGGGCCGTTATCCGCTTGCAGGCTTAATTAGGCCCGAGCCGGTCCTGCCGTCACTATGGAAGGACTGGATTGGCACCATTAATTCAATTGTGTCTATCATTTGGTAAATGGCTATGGCATTTAATTCTGTTTATTTAGTGATTTATTTGGAAATTGTGTTTGGCAAGTGTAATGTTAATTCCAATTTTGACATTTATCTATATTCCAAAAAGTTCTAATGTTAATTCCATATGAAAGTGTCATTACAATGTCTTTATATATTGCAAATTACAAGATTTTGAAATGAATAGCATATTGACATGGAAAGTTGGCCTCTTTATTCATTGTTCTATTCATTCTTAAAATGGCATTTAGTTTAGAGTTGTATTTGACAAAGTTGCATGTTATATCCTATTTTGACATGTAATGTTCTATTCCAAATGTTCTAATGGCAGTTCAATATGTAAAGTGTCGATTCAATGTCTTTATATATTTCAAATTACAACATTTTGAAATGAATAACATATTGACATGGAAATTTGGCCTCTTTATTCATTGTTCTATTCATTCTTAAAATGGCATTTAGTTTAGAGTTGTATTTGACAAAGTTGCATGTTATATCCTATTTTGACATGTAATGTTCTATTCCAAATGTTCTAATGGCAATTCAATATGTAAAGTGTCGATTCAATGTCTTTATATATTTCAAATTACAAGATTTTGAAATGAATAACATATTGACATGGAAATTTGGCCTCTTTATTCATTGTTCTATTCATTCTTAAAATGGCATTTAGTTTCGAGTTGTTTTTGGCAAAGTTGAATGTCATATCTTATTTTGACTTGGAATATTCTATTCTACTTTGAGTAAGTTTCATTTAATGTGTTGTGAAACAGCACCTCCCTCTGGATTGCATTGCATATTGCATATTGCATTGCCACAAGGTTTGAGTGCAACTTAATTCAATATGCTATGCAGTTCTTGACCCCTGGGAAGGCGGGCCCTGGTCCGCTCTCGGCCAATCAGAGAGAGTCTATATCCTCCTAGCTAGATGCCCTGTGTTGTTGTTTTTTGCTGGAAGTAAATGCTGTTATGAAGGATTGGAAGTAACGGATCACCCTTCATGAAGATTCCAAGTTACTCTAAGGAGGTTCTATGTAAGTATAGAAGCGTGTTTGTTAAAATACCAGTACTGTTTAGTTTTTTTTTCTTTTTTTAGAAAACACTTGCTACCTAGTTCAGTCATGCTCAGCAGTCCCACAGAAAGTCAAACTCCACAGTGTTTCAGCTTCTTACATTTTATTTTGACCCACAAAAATATCTGTCTGTAAGTATTCAAATGATAGTGATCAAACTCATAGCAAGTTTCCTATTCGTAATTAGGAAGAAAATATCCGGCGCTAATACCGTTAGCATCCCTATGGCTACCGGTTAGCAGTGATGAACTCCTGTTTTCAGTTCTAGCCCACAGCGTGTTTTAGACAAGGAAAGTGAGGAAGAAGTCCGTGATGAAGATGGAGACGGAAATAGACATATTCAAAATCAAATGTATCATACTGTAATTCGCAGCCCTACTAAACGGCGGCACCTGGTGGTTTGAAAAATGGCTTAATTTGTTTTTCTTGTTCTGAAATGTGAACCAAATTGACAGGAATGAGGTTTCACCACGCATAAAGATATAATTGAGTAAGAGGATAACTGCGCTGAAGATTGTGAGAATAGAAATTAACATGAGCATACAATAAAGTATAGTTATTAAAACAAAAACACGTGCCACCACGTTTGGTTTAGTGTAAGTATTCTGCCTTTACTAGTGTGTGAGAACCAGCTTTGCAGATAGAACAGTCTCTAATGAAAACCAAGAAGCGTCTGGCTGTATTTGTGTGATTTACTGAAGTACTTTAAAACTGTAACATACAGTTACACAAAGAATGCATATTACAATCTCAATTGGGTAAATATACAATGCAAATAGAAAATAAGTAGCTTAGAGTTAACTAAAACCTTCAAAAAACGATTGTATTAGCGAGCTATTAGCACGAGGCTAATTTACATGGGAAAAGCCATAGGGATGCTAACGGTATTAGCGCCGGATATTTTCTTCCTAATTACGAATAGGAAACTTGCTAAAAATGACTAAATTTGGTATCTAATGGAAGCTATGATCACTATCATTTGAATACTTACAGACAGATATTTTTTGTGGGTCAAAATAAAATGTAAGAAGCTGAAACACTGTGGAGTTTGACTTTCTGTGGGACTGCTGAGCATGACTGAACTAGGTAGCAAGTGTTTTCTAAAAAAAAAGAAAAAAAAACTAAACAGTACTGGTATTTTAACAAACACGCTTCTATACTTACATAGAACCTCCTTAGAGTAACTTGGAATCTTCATGAAGGGTGATCCGTTACTTCCAATCCTTCATAACAGCATTTACTTCCAGCAAAAAAACAACAACACAGGGCATCTAGCTAGGAGGATATAGACTCGTCTCTGATTGGCCGAGAGCGGACCAGGGGCCCACCTTCCCAGGGGTCAAGAACTGCATAGCATATTGAATTAAGTTGCACTCAAACCTTGTGGTAATGCAATATGCAATATGCAATGCAATCCAGAGGGAGGTGCTGTTTCACAACACATTAAATGAAACTTACTCAAAAGTAGAATAGAATATTCCAAGTCAAATAAGATATGACATTCAACTTTGCCAAAAACAACTCGAAACTAAATGCCATTTTAAGAATGAATAGAACAATGAATAAAGAGGCCAATTTCCATGTCAATATGCTATTCATTTCAAAATCTTGTCATTTGCAATATATAAAGACATTGAATCGACACTTTACATATTGAATTGCATTAGAACATTTGGAATAGAACATTACATGTCAAAATAGGATATAACATGCAACTTTGTCAAATACAACTCTAAACTAAATGCCATTTTAAGAATGAATAGAACAATGAATAAAGAGGCCAAATTTCCATGTCAATATGCTATTCATTTCAAAATCTTGTAATTTGCAATATATAAAGACATTGTATCGACACTTGACATATTGAATTGCCATTAGAACTTTTGGAATAGAACATTAAATGTCAAAATTGGATATAACATTACACTTTGCCAAACACAATTCCAAAATAAATACTAAAATAACATAATGCATAGCCATTTGACAAATGAATAGACAATTGAATTAAGGTGCCAATAGTCTTCCATACCGTCACAAGGGCCTATTGTAATCGCAATGCAGTACGCAGAGCGCACTGTACATCCCTGTGCACTGTGCATCCCAATGTATTGTAATATGTATTGTAATGAAAAAAATACATTGAAGACAAAATGTGAACAAAAGAAAAGAAACTTCTGATTAATTAATTACAAGAGGTTTAGTGCAATTAAAAATATCAAATGTAAATTAATCCCACTTTATGGACACAGACAGACGTTACTCAGGGACGAACACAGTGTAAAGGCACATATTTAAGGGACATGAACTATTTAAAAAGATCATTCTCCAAAATAAATAAAACTGCCTTTGAAGCGTTAATGATCACACAGGCCTCACTTCTCCAACAAAATAAGTTCAGATGAAGGAATATACAAAGAAGCATCAAAAATACACCTCTGAAAAATAAATACAACCCCGAAATAAATGATGCTTAAACGCAATTATTACGATTAATTAATTACAAAGGCTATTTAACTCGATTGAACATTTTAACCCATTAATAAAAACTAAACTTAATTCGTAATCGAAACAGATTTAAAATGAGACTTACCCGTTCTGCTTGTGCTGTTTGTGAAAAAGAAAACAAAAAAAATTGTTTAGCCCATAATCTTTCAGACCAAAAACATAAGCAAACAGATTTCAATAGTTAATTCAATCATTTGATCCATGTTAATATTGCAGTACATATTGTCATTGACAGAGATTGAAGAGGTTAGTAAGTGAGGCTGTTGTTGAGACTCACCTTTGGTCCAGGCGCCACTGCTGCTCTCACTTTCTCTCTGTCTCTTTTATGTGTCTGACAAACAGGGGCGGATCATCCACTGACGTACGTACAGAGTACGTTACTGCAAAATACTTTTACTTGAAGTTAGTAACTCTATATTGAAGCAACAATCTTCTTCTGACTTGAGAGGGATTTTTGCCATATTGACAGTATGTCTAGTTCCAAAAGAGTTGAGGCGAGATGCTGCAGGTGGACAGGAAGAAAAAATATTTAAAGATATCACTTTAATTACACAGTCCTGATCGAAAGTTTAAGACCAGATAAAAAATGTTGCTTAGTTGGATCTTAAGGTTCAAACATCATTTTAATACGGCAATAGAAGAAATGGGAGTGAAAAGTGGAAACAAAAAAACAAGTAACTATTTTATTGAAAACAACAATGAAACTGAAATAGTCCAGCAGCTGATCCAAATTTTAGGACCACATGCCTTTAAAAGGCCATTTTCTGTCATGACTTTGTCCTGATAGAAAGGTTTAGATCGTGGTCGGGTTGTTGCGTTGCATAAGCAGAGCCTCCATCGCTGCTGAGGCGGGACGCAGTAACACAGTCAGATCCTGAAGTTATGGGACAAAAAGTGAAGTGGAAAAACCCATAAAACTGATTGGCTGAGGATCCTCCGTTCCTGAGCCGACTGCAATAACCATCAGAGGTTTTCATCTGCGACTGAAGCTTCAGAAACAAAGAGCCACAGAACTGTCCCTTTGGACTTTGGACAGAGACCAAACATGGGACACTGAAGGTGAAGAAGTTTGATTCTCTGATGAGAAACATGTGACCTTGATGGTTTCCATGGTTACTGATCCACCTGAGATGTTTTCTACGCCACAGAGCACTATAATGACCTTCAGTGGAACAATGGAGCTTCAGGTGGTGCAGATGTTACAGGCTAAGGCCTCTTCTGTGGGAACCTCTGGTTATTGGGCTACAGTCGGCTCCAGGAATGGAGGATCCTCCAGCCAATCAGATCCTGCGAGAGGCTCTGCTTATGCAGCTCAACAACCCGACCACGATCTAAACCTTTCTATCAGGACAAAGTCATGACAGAAAATGGCCTTTTAGAGGCATGTGGTCCTAAACTTTGAATCAGTTGCAAAAACAAACTATTCCAGTTTAATTGTTGTTTTCAATAAAAGGTTTACTCACTGTTTTTTTTTTTTTCTTCACTCGCAATGTGAGAAAAGTACATTTGGAGAAATTGGCCGTTGAATTTACAAACTCACATTTAATTCTTTGGAGAAACATTGAATCAGTAAAATAATGAAATGCTTGTCATTGCGTGAATTAGGCTTATCATAGAGCAGTGTTGTCATAACATAGCTAAAGAAAATTGAGTGGCTATGTTATTCTTTTGTTATTCTTTGAAATGTCCTTCAATTTGAGGTTTCATCTGATGTTAATGTTTGCTTTGTCCATTAATGTGAGGTTCTATTTCTATTTAAATAAAATTATAATCTGCATAACCTGTATTGGATCAAACGTGAAAACATTTTGAACCCGTGTGTCAGGTGCAGACAGTTGGAAAACTAAAAGCAAAGAGGAGGAAGCTCGTTTGACAGACAGTTCCTGGGCTTTGAGCCAGAAAACAGAAGACAAGATAAAATACTTTCACTTCTAATGCCTTTCCTTCAGGACTGCGTTGGTGGCACTAAGCCAGGACTCGCATTCCAACAACACGAGTTTTTGATGTCCCATACTGTTTCTTTATACTTAAAAAGTATTGCTCACCGCTTTAAACCTTGTATTCTGTTAAAAGACACTGCCCTAAGTTCCCGCATTTTGTGTCACTTTTTTGACTGCTGTAAAAATATTGTAGATGAACATTTTTGTTTTAAGGTTTTCATATACATTTGTTAATCCACTTTAGTCCTGCACAACACTACTAAAGTTGGGAAAAAAGATCAAAATATTAACCATTTTAACACCCCATTTTAAAAAAATAACACAAAAATTGCAATGTTTCCAGATAAAAATGAGTTTGGGCTGAAATTGATAAATTCAAAGTTCAGTAATAACTTTGATTTTTTACTTTTTAATTTGTTCTCCCCAATGTTAAAATGCATATGACACATTAGACTACATTTTCACAAATACGTAGTTACATTCAAGATTCATGTTAAAATGTTCCCGAAATCTGGCAAAAAAGACCTTTTTATTTTGGAAAAGAAAAACACTTCCACATTAGCCATGGAGCCCCGGAAGTGACGTAGAACAAAACTGAAAATTGTTAACGGCCGCTGAAAGCCATTGAAGTCAATGGGATAATTTGTCCAAATAAACTACAAACTGTCTCTCACACACAAATAGGCCGCTGTCAGTGGCCTAAAAGAGGCCTAGAAAGACGGTTTCGTTCCACCAATTGGGGCACTACATACTTTTTTAATTTTTAACATCAGAATTATATAAAGATTCCTTAGGAAAAAGTTCTCCACGCACAATCCTGCAGTTTTTGAGAAATTTGAATGTGAAATGGGAACTATTTTCTTCTGGCACGTATGATTTTAGGGTCACCTGACCTAGTTCTGACCAATCAGCGCATCGCGTTGGCACAAGAACCCGGAAGTAAACAACGCTGCCCAGCGCAGCTGTTAGCAGCTATCGTAATGAAAATCCTACTTTCTGAAGGCAAACTTTAGATTTCTGCAGCGAGAACAACTCGAGCAGCGCGGCCAACATTCACGAAGATCCAAACGAGTGGATATCGCCCATAGACCTGTTATAATCCCTGGATAGTGAGTACAATGAACTGGAAACTTCCCACAAAGATATCGACAGATCTTTGCCAGGCAAAGACTCCTAAAACAGCAGCCAGGTGGTTGTCCTACTCGTGAGTACATTCTTATTTATTGTGTTGCCTAATGTCAATACAAATAATGATAAAGGTCAGTAGAGCGGGAGCTACACACGTGTTGTGCCTTAAGTGTTATTGTGTCATGTTGCACGTTTGACCCGAAGAAAATTCGTAGTTTGTTCTGATTCTGGGGTCGTTCCCCATTTGTCTGATTTGCTTTAGGAATGATTATATCAAACTAACTTTACCAGTTAGCCACACCAAAAATGGGTTTAAGCATGAAGACGTATGTATCAAAAGTTATCAAATGTTATTGCTGTAATAAAGCACAAACCAATCGAAAAAGTAAATATACCACTGATGCCACTGATGAACAGCTGTTATTTTTACAGTCTGTGGTTTATTTTTATTATTGGTGGAATAAGTATCTTCGGTGTGAGTTGATCACTGGTCCTTTCAGTCTCTTATTCCACTCAAAAGTCCAAGATTCATAAAATGGAGAATATCAGTACAGTTACTTTTACATGATACATAAGGATGTAGTTTATTTTCTGTTTGCTTATTTCATTTTCCAGGACAACTACATGATGAAAAGATGATGTTGCGGTGGAGGCCTGGTGCTGTAAAGCACAGACTTGCTTCATTTAAAGACTCAACATGAAAGAGTGAGGTATGTATTCATGAAAAATTCAGAATGAATCCTCCAGGGCTCGGAACAACTGGATTCACATTGCAAAATGCTAAACCTTTGCAAACTTCTATCCAACACTTATCAAGAGGCCTTTTATAGCAATATTCGAAGACTATCTGACTGAAAATGCTGATAAATATATTAATCTAAGCTCTGAATTATCAGTGTCTGTCCTTTTGGCTCCTAAGATATTGCTTTGATTCTTGACTGTGTACTTTACGTTAAAAACTTAAAATGTGTTTTGTCTGTATTTTTACAGTGGGAGAACCTGCCATCTGTGGCTACATACAAGATCTTATGTGATTGTCTCTTATGTGATTCTGATGAGCACTCTTCTAAGATCATCAATAAAACTGCAGTCGTCAGAGGCCTCAGATTACAGGTTAATGTATTTTTCTGTTTATCACCGTCTTATAATCAAGTCATGCATTTAGATGTACATGGATTTATTAAATTGGCCTAAATGAATATCAGAGAAGTAAGATTTATTTATTTTTTCATCAAAACTTAGGCCTGGAAAAATGTTTTTGTCTGTGGCATCTGACCGAGGCTCTTTCCGAAACCGCCTCTTTCTTTTTGCTTCACACTTCCTCTAATTCCTCAGTGAAGGCTCCTAAATTTGACTCTTCTAAATAAACATGGAACTGAAATAGTTTGGTGCGTGTTGCTCATGGGCCTGCTCCAGTGTAACACACACCTGTCTGCATTGATGCTTATAAGCCACTTCTCCTCCTCCTCTGTTTAGGACAGACCTTTCCTTCGAGGGAACACGCATTTTGAGTGCGTAGGAAAAGGGAGGATGCGGTTTCAGTTCCACAATCATCCATTATCATCCCAGATTCATTCATTCATCATGTTCCACTTGTCCGTTGCCGGGCCGTTGGAGCTGCCCAGGTCACGTAGCACCAGCCCCCATGGCTCCTTCTGCAGGTGGTGGGTCCACGGAAGGACGGCCTCGCGGTTCAAACCGGGCCTGTTGGTCTCTCCTAGGGGGCTACCAGTGTACGCAGACACTGGAGGCAATGTGGGTGAAGTGTCTTGCCCAAGGACACAACGACAATGTGCACCTTCAGGAGGCGGGATTCGAACCCCTGACCTTCCGATCATGAGACGACCCGCTCTACCATCTGCGCCACTGTTGCCCCAGTGTAAATACACACAAAGTCAAAATGTCCTAAATCAAGGATGTTTGAACCTAAAAGTTTACACTTTTAAATATATCAATACTGCTAGCTTAAACACGGAGAGGCTTCTTCGTGACTTCAACTGAACGATTCTACAAAAAAGCGAAATCACCAATTAAAAAAAAAACTTCTATTCTATTTTTTTCAAAACTTGGGCTGTCGACTTGTGGTCCTGGAATCCATGACGGGGCACATATGTCCAGTCGGGGGGAGACAGTGATGGGGCATCACATTTAGACTTTCTATAAACTAACCACTACGCGGTCAAATCCTGCAGAGACTAGAGGGCCATTTTTGAGCTTTTTTGAGTAGGACCATCTTTGTGAAGCTATAACTCAAAGACCCTTTATCCGATCGACATCCTGCTTCTACTGCAGCAAGGTTATATCAAAATGAACTAAAGTCTAGAATATGAAGATGACCACTCAATGCACTTCTTCAGTAGAGCCCCTGACATTTTGGAGAAAAAAAAGCCAAAATTCAAAAATTGCCATTTTTAGCAGCCCATAAATCCAAAACTTTACAATCTAGAAAATGTTTGCTGGTTGTTCCCTGGAAATGGCTTTAGTAGATATGGCGCAGACCAAATTGTAGCCTTATATATGATTCTATTACTGAGCTACAGCTCTTTAAAGGTGCACACAATATGATATGATATGTAAAATAATCAAATAAACATTCCAAACACGATAGAATGTGTATAAAGATAAAAACCCAAATAATGTCTAATAGATCACATTTTTGAGAGCCACTGAAAGTAATAGAAAACAATTCATTCATTCATTTATTTATTCATTCCGGGCAGACAATGGCAACAACAAAAACAAAACATACAGCATACAAATAAAATGATCCATTTCCACCCGAAAGGGAGTGGGAAGAAGAGAACTTATTAACAATAGAAAAAAAAGTTTGTCAAGGACTTTTTTTGAAAGTTCTTTTAATGGTTTTTAAATGTCTTAATGGTCTTATGAACCTTCGCGGTCCCTGCGCTCCTCTGGCAGGGGTCTCCTAGTTATTCCTAAAGTCAACAGAAAGACTCAATATTATGGCCCTCGCCTCTGGAACGACCTGAGGAGGAGCTCAGGACCACAGAGAACGTTCATGTTTTAAAAGCAGGCTCAAGACACACCTTTTTAGCTTAGCCTTTAGCTAATATCTATTTACTTATTTATTCAGTCATTTTTATTATTTTTTATGTTTATAATTAGCTTATTATGTTGGTTCTTAGTTAGTTTTATATTTGTTTTTCTTTATCTTATTTGAATGTTATTATTTGCATTTTTGCATATTTAGAATCTCCAGTGTTTCCTCTGAGGGGCCTCTGCCCCGGGAGCGGTGGTGGGCTGTGGCTGTGTGGGCGCTGTCCTCTGGGCGCCCCGATGGAGGTGTGGTGTGTGGTGGTGTGTGTGTGGTGTGTGTGTGTGTGTGTGTGTGTGTGTGTGTGTGTGTGTGTGGTGTTGTGTGTGTGTGTGTGTGTGTGTGTGTGTGTGTGTGTGTGTGTGTGTGTGTGTGTGTGTGTGTGTGTGGCTATGGGGAGGGGTGAGCAGTATTATTGTCTGTTTTTTATTTGGAAGAGTGGGTGGGGCGGGAAGCGCTTTTTAATCTGTAAAGCACTTTGCGTTACAACCTTGTATGAAAAGCGCTTTATAAATAAATTGATTGATTTTTGATTGTTTGTATGCATGTCTGTCTTGTCTTCTCGTCTGTTAGTCCTTGTCTTTGTCTTGTCCTGTCTTGTTCTAATTTTAGTCTTGAGTTACCGTTTTGTGAATGTATCGTGTGTTTTTTCTTTCTTAATGTTACTGTGTCTGTGGTGAATGAATAAATAAAATAATATAATATGTCCTGAGGAAGACCATCTCTCTGTCGAAAGGCGTCGGCCTCAGATCCTCTTTTTCCTGTGTTTACTGAGCTACAGGATATTAAAGGTGCTCAAAAAACAGAAAAAAGGTGTTTCGAACTCCTTGATTTGACTAAATTGTCTAAAAAAAACTATTGGGAGTTAGAGCAAATCAATTTGCATGTGTTCAAAAGTTTCATCCAAATCTGAAAGGGTCACCTGGGAGGCTTTGGGGGAAACTACACAAAATTACCCGCTGTTATAAGCCACGTAACCTTGTATTTACTGTTTTATCATTAAAGTCCATCTCTACCTGACCCCAAACTCTCACTCACGCAGACTCTCACTCACACAGACTCTCACTCACACAGACTCTCACTCACAACAGACTCTCACTCACACAGACTCTCACTCACACAGACCTCACTCACACAGACTCTCACTCACGCAGACCCTCACTCACACAGACCCTCACTCACACAGACCCTCACTCACACAGACTCTCACTCACACAGACTCTCACTCACGCAGACCCTCACTCCACAGACCCTCCACTCACACAGACTCTCACTCACACAGACTCTCACTCACAGCAGACCCTCACTCACACAGAACCCTCACTCACACAGACCCTCACTCACACAGACTTCACTCACACAGACTCTCACTCACACAGACCCTCACTCACACCAGACCCTCACTCACACAGACTTCACTCACACAGACTCTCACTCACGAGAACCCTCACTCACACAGGACTCTCACTCACGCAGACCCTCACTCCACAGACCCTCACTCACACAGACCCTCACCACGCAGACCTCACTCCACACCAGACCCTCACTCACGCAGACCCTCACTCACACAAGACCCTCACTCACACAGACCCTCACACACAGCACCTCACTCACCAGACTCTCACTCACACAGACCCTCACTCACACAGACCCTCACTCACAAGACTCTCACTTCACACAGACCTTCACTCAACAGGACTCTCACTTCACACAAGACCCTCACTGCACACAGACTCTCAACTCACACAGACTCTCACTCACAACAGACCCTCACTCAACAGACCCTCACTCACACAGACCTCATCACGATAGACTCGTCACTCACCACAGACCCTCACTTCACACAGGACCCTCACTCACACAGGACTCGTCACTCACATAACTCTCCACGCACAACAGACCCTCACTACCAACAGTCTCTCACTCCACACAGACTCTCACTCACACAGACCCTCACTCACCACAGACTCTCACTCACACAGAACCCTCACTCACACAGACTCTTCACTCACACAGACTCTCACTCACACAGACCCTCACTCACACAGACCCTCACTCACACAGACTCTCACTCACACAGACTCTCACTCACAAAGACCCTCACTTCACAACAAAACTCTCACTCACACAGACTCACTACAAGACCCTCACTCACACAGACTCTCACTCACACAGGACTCTCCACTTCACACAGACTCTCACTCACGCAGACTCTCACTCACGCAGACCCTCACCACACAGACTCTCACTCCACACCACATCTCACTCACACAGACTCTCACTCACACAGGACTCTCACTCACACAGACTCTCACTCACACAGGACTCTCCACTCACCAGACCTCACTCACGGCAGACCCTCACTCACGCAGACCTCACTCACACAACTCCACTCACACAGACCCTCACTCACACAGACTCTCACTCACGCAGACCTTCACTCACGCAGACCCTCACTCACACCAGACTCTCACTCACACAGGACTCTCACTCACACAGGACCCTCACTCACACAGACTCTCACGTCACACAGACTCTCACTCACACCAGACCCTACTCACACAGACTCCACTCACGCAGGACTCTCACTCACGCAGACCTCACTCACACAGACTCTCATCACACAGGACTCTCACTCACACATACCCTCACCAAACAGACCCCATCACCACAGACTCTCACTCACACAGACCCTCACTCACACAGACTCTCACTCACACAGGACCCTCACTCACACAGACTCTCACTCAACAGACTCCACTCACACAGCTTCTCACTCACCACAGACCTCACTCACAGCAGACTCTCACTCACACAGACTCTCACTCACACAGACCCTCACTCACACAGACTCTCACTCACACAGACTCTCACTCACACAGACCCTTCACTCACCACAACTCTCACTCACACAGACCCTCACTCACAACAGACTCTCACTACACACAGACTCTCACTCACACAGCTCTCACTCACACAGACTCTCACTCACACACACTCTCACTCACACCAGGACTCTCACTCACACAGACTCTCACTCACACAGACCCTCACTGCACACAGACCTCACTCACACTATCAGCCCTTTGCTCCCAACTGTCTCGTTCAGGAAGGTAGAACAAAACTCAAATAATAAAGATTCACTTCAGGTCAACAATGAGAAGAAAAAAGTCACCTGTTCAGGTTTGCTGAGGAACCAGAACCTCCTTCAAACATCAACACCTGGAATGTGTTTCCTCCTCCTCCTCACCACAGGCTCGGTACTTTAGGTTCAAACTGGTTCTGCTGGTTCAGATAAAGCTGCACATGAATCTACCAGATCACATGAGAAGCAACGCTGGATCCATCTGATGTGGCCTAAATCAGTTGGTTTCCCAATCTTTGGACTTGCGTACCCTTATAAGTCTTCAAAGTATCTTTTAAAGTCTTCAAAGTATCCTTAAGCTCTTTCAAAGTATCTTTTAAGTCTTCAAAGTATCCTTTAAAGTCTTCAAAGTATCCTGTTATTCTTCAAAGTACCCCTTTAAGTCTTCAAATACCCTTTTAGTCTTCAAAGTATCCTTTAAAGTCTCAAAGTATCCTTTAAGTCTTCCAAAGTATCCTTTAAGTTCCAAAGTATCCCTTAAGTCTTCAAGTATCCTTTATGTCTTTCAAAGTACCCTTTAATCTTCAAAGTACCCTTTAAGTCTTCAAATATCCTTTAACGTCTTCAAAGTATCTTTTAAGTCTTCAAAGATCCTTAAGTCTCAAAGATCTTTTAGTCTTCAAAGTTCCTTTAAGTCTTCAAAGTACCCTTTATTCTTCAAAGTACCCTTTAAGTCTTCAAAAAGTATCCTTTAAGTCTTCAAAGATCTTTAAGTCTTCAAAGTAACCCTTAAGTCTTCAAAAGTACCCTTTAAAGTCTTGCAAAAGTATCCTTTATTGTCGCAAAGACCCTTTAAGTCTTTTCAAGTATCCTTTAATGTCTTCAAAGTATCCTTAAAGTCTTCAAAGTTATCCTTTTGTCTTCAAAGTACCCTTTAAGTCTTCAAGTACCCTTATGTCTTCAAAACCCTTTAAGTCTTCAAGTATCTTAAGTCTTTCAAAGTATCCTTAAGCTTCTTCAAAGTACCCTTTAAGTCTTTCAAAGTATCCTTATGTCTTCAAAGTATCCTTTAATCTCAAAGTACCTTTAAGTCTTCAAAGTACCCTTTATGTCTTTCAAAGTATCCTTTAAGTCTTCAAATATCCTTTAAAGTCTTCAAAGTTGCCTTTAAGTCTTCCAAAGTATCCTTTAAGTCTTCAAATTACCCTTTAAGTCTTCAAAGTATCCTTTAAGTCTTCAAAGTATCCTTTAAGTCTTCAAAGTACCCTTTAAGTCTTCAAGTATCCTTTAAGTCTTCAGAGTATCCTTTAAGTCTTCAAAGTTACCCTTTAAGTCTTCAGAAGATCCTTTAAGTCTTCAGAGTATCCTTTAAGTCTTCAAAGTACCCTTTAAGTCTTCTCAAGTATCCTTTTAAAGTCTTCAAAGTATCCTTTTAAGTCTCAATGATCCTTTAACTCAAAGTATCCTTAGTCTTCAAAGTACCCTTTATGTTCAAATACCTTTATGTCTTCAAAGTATCCTTTAAGCTTCAAAGTACCCTTTAATCTTCAAAGTCCCGTTTAGTCTTCAAAGTATCCTTTTAAGTCTTCAAAGTATCCTTTAAGTCTTCAAAAGTATCCTTTAAAGTCTTCAAAGTACCCTTTAAGTCTTTTCAAAGTATCCTTTAAGTCTCAAATACCCTTTAAGTCTTCAAAGTATCCTTAAGTCTTTCAAGTACCCTTTAAGTTCTTCAAATATCCTTTAAGTCTTCAAAGTATCCTTTAAGTCTTCAAAGTGATCCTTAAGTCTTCAAAGTATCCTAAGCTTCAAAGTACCCCGTAAGTCTTCAAAGAGTACCCTTTAAGTCTCAAAGTATCCTTTAAAGTCTTCAAAGTATCCTTTAAGTTCTTCAAAGTATCCTTTAAAGTCTTCCAAGATATCCTTTAAGTCTTCAATGTATCTTTACAGTCTTTCAAAGTACCCTTTAAGTCTTCAAAGTACCCTTTAAGTCTTCCAAGTATCCTTTAAGTCTTCAAAAAGGATCCTTAAGTGCTTCAAAGTACCCTTTTAAGTCTTCAAAAGTATCCTATTAAGTCTTCAGAGTATCCTTTAAGTCTTCAAAGTACCCTTTAAGTCTTCAGAGTACCCTTTAGTCTTCAAAGTATCCTTTAAGTCTTCAAAGTATCTTTAAGTCTTCAAAGTATCCTTTATGTCTTCAAAGTATCCTTTAAGTCTCAAAGTTCCTTTAGCTTCAAAGTATCCTTTAAGTCTTCAAAGTATCCCTTTAAGTCTTCAAAGATATCCTTTAAAGTCTTCAATAGTACCCTTTAAGTCTTCAAAGTATCCTTTATGTCTTCAAAGTATCCTTAAGTCTTCAAATCACCTTTAGTCTTCAAAGTATCCTTTAAAAGTCTTCAAAGTACCCTTTTATGTCTTTCAAAGTGACCTTAAATCTTCAAGTTATCCTTATGTCTTTCAAAGTAATCCTTTAAGTCTTCAAAGTATCCTTGATTCTTCAAAGTATCCTTTAAGTCTTCAAAAGTAACCTTTATGTCTTCAAAGTATCCTTTATGTCTTCAAAGTATCCTTATGTCTTCAAAGTCCTTTAAGCTTCAAAGTACCTTTATGTCTTCAAAGTATCTTTATGTCTTCCAAAGTACCCTTTATTGTCGTCAAAGTATCTTTAAGTCTTCAAAGTATCCTTAAGTCTTCAATTCCTTTAAAGTCTTCAAAAGTATCTTTAAGTCTTCAGAGTATCCTTTAAGTCTTTCAAAGTACCCTTTAAGTTCAAGTATCCTTTAAGTCTTCCAAAAGTATCTTTATGTCTTCAAAGTATCCTTTATGTCTTCAAAGTATCCTTTAAGTCTTCAAAGTACCTTTAAGTCTTCAAAGTATCCCTTTAAGTGCTTAAAGTATCCTTTAAGTCTTCAAAGTATCCTTTAAGTCTTCAAAATACCTAGTCTTCAAAGTATCCTTTATGTCTTCAAAGTATCCTTTTAATCTTCAAAGTACCCTTATGTCTTCAAAGTTACCCTTTATGTCTTCAAAGTATCTTTAAGTCTTCAAAGTATCCTTTTAAGTCTTCAAAGTATCCTTTAAGTCTGTCAAAAGTAATCCTTTTTTAAGTCCAAGTGCTCCAAATGTTATTAAAACAACGATCCACTTAAATAGCTTTTGTTCACATAACATGAAGATCATTCTAAAGAGACTATAGTTTAAAATGAGGCGGGGCAACTAAAAACCATGATGGTAACTATGGTAACTGTCAAATGTTAGTAAATAATCTCTGTCATCCACGTGAGAATCGAACATTGAAACCAAAACTGTCTCAAATTTATTGTCTTCTCTTTCTGCAACATATAAGCTAAAGTGCAATATTTCTCCAAATATGTCAAAAGTGGTGTCAAATGTACAATAAATGAACAGATGTTGGCCGAGAAAGCCGTTTACCCCTAAAACAATAATGTGGGATTTGTGAATCACTTTCCCCCGTCCTTTATGTGCAGACACAACAGCACCTCTCGAAAGTACTAATAACACCTGAACTTTAGCACATTTGTCAGTTACAAACCTAAACATAAAATTTATTTGATTTTTTTACTGAAAAGATTCACACACAAGTAACAGACAACTGTAATGAAACAAAATGATACATGATTCTGTTATTTACAAAAAATAGAAAAGTGAAAAGTGGGGCCGGGCATAAGTACTCATACAGGCCATACTTAATACTTTGTGGAACCCCCTTTTGCTGCAATAACAGCAGCAAGTCTTCTGGGTAATGACGTAACAAGGTTGCACATGTAGAGACTGACATTTTAGCCCATTCCTCTTACAAAAACAACATCAAGCTCTGTCAAATTAGAAGGAGGAGCGTTTGTGAACAGCAGTTTTCAGGTCTTTTCCACAGATTTTCAATAGGATTTGTCATAAAGATTTTGATTTATCATATGTAATTACATTGTATTGTTGCTAAATGAAATTTGTGCTGGTTGAAATGTAACCCTAAGAGCCGTGAGTGAATTGGAGCCGAATGTCAAAGGTCTCCTGTTTGTTTTGGTTAAGGCAGTGGTTCCCAAATGGGGTCCGGGGCCCCTGGGGCTCAGAGGCACACGGTGGGCCCCAAAGCTTATCTGCAAAACAAGCACAATGAAAAAAGTTCATTTTGAAAGAAACAAACATTTATCTGCGACAAATTGCAGCCAGTTTAAACCTTATAATTAGCCTACTGTCATAGCTAGTTACTTTTAATGTTTAATTTAGCTGTAAAATTATAACAAATTCTTTTGAATGGAGAAAATAAGGTGGCGCCCGAGAGACCGACAAAAAGGGGCCGCGATGTCCGGACTTGGGGAATGGCTGGGTTAAGGCGAAAGCGTGAGCTGGAAGGACATTCTTGGTTTGTGGTAAACATTTCTTATCAGTCACAACCGTTTACGATCCCCAAGAAGCGTTTCCTGGTGAGAATGATTACAGTGTGCCTCAGGAAAGAGGAAGGGGAGAGTATGACCCAAACTTTGAAAAAGACAGAACATCCCACCCTGACTGAGAGTCAGGGGGGCTGGGGTCTTGGAGTGGGAAAACTACTGCCCCTGAGGCAGGAAAGGGGCATGGCTAGATATGTTCATTATAGGCTGTAAGATTTCTGTATTTCTGTGGCGGTTGTGAGCTGAAGCCCAGCGAATGGGGCGCCAGATGGCTCCCGGCCTCCATGCTCGCGTATCGATAAGTATAATAAACCTTCAATGCTTGACCTTCGTGTGTTTAATCCGTTTATTTCGAGCAAGAAGGTAATGCACGATGCTGACGAAAGAGCTGCTGTGCAAAAAATGCCCTAACAGATTAGGTCAGATTTGACTTGGCCATTCTAACACCATTTAATATGGGTTTTTAACCATTCCAGTGCGTAGATTAGCTTTGTGTAGCGTCATTTCCTGCTGGAAGGTGAAATCTCCGCCCCAGCCTCAATTCTCTTGCTGACTCCAAGCAGTTCCTCCAAAAGTCTCTGTATTTGGCTCCATCGCATCTTCCAAACATATTTTACAATCTTCCCAGTCCGCCGTCTGAGTGAAAGCAAGCCCCCATAAGCATGATGCTCCCCCCCACCATATTTGGACACTGGGATGGTGCACTCAGGACGACATTTGAGCAGTGTTAGGTTTGCTCCATAATAACGTTTTGCATGGCCAAAAGGTTTCGCAGGGTGCTATACTCTTTGCATTCCGAATGATGGATTGGAACAGTGCTCCGTGAGATGTTCAAAATCTTGGGAAATCTTGTATAACTTAAACGCGCTCTTAAATGCCTCCAGCGTGCGTTATTCCGCGAGCCTCTCTGGTGTGCTCCTGCCTTCATATGTTGTTTAGTACCAATAGCACTCTGCACCATAGCTCTGAGGCCTCACAGGAACAGACTGGAATTATACTTGAGAGTTAAGATGATTACACACAGGTGGCCTCTATTTAAATGGTTAGGCGAATGGTTGTGAACATTCTGCCGTCATTAGAAGTTATAAAGGCAATTTAAGCACTCAGAAAATGCGTAGAATACTTATGCACGCCCCACGTTTTTCACTTTTTTGTAAAAAATCAGGAATTCATTATCATTTTGCTTTCCACTTCACAGTGTCTGTTACTTGTGTGTGAACTTCAGTAAAAAATTCAAAATAAATCTTACACGTTTAGGTTTGTAAACATGACAAAAGTGCAAAAGTCAAAGATGTTTAGTACTTTTCGAGAGGCAATGTAAGGAAAACATAATCATTTAAAGACATCAGTTTAAGGTTTTGCTGTTTACTGACAGGAAATAGAGAAAAAAGCAACGGGAAAGTTTCTGTTCATTTTTCTGTTTCGTATCAAAATAAAGGCATTTATGGGTAAAAAAAAATTGCAGAAATCTAAATAATGTTTCAGAGCCAGTTTTATTTTGTGACAAAGATTTGCTCAGAGGGAGTTTGGAGTTCTTTGGGATTCTGGAATAAACTAATTTATTAAAAAAAAAAAAAAAAGCTCTAAGAATGTCAAACGGTTCAAAGCTCAACCAAATTCACATATATATATAAACTATAATTCTCTGGAGAAACATCTGCATCAGTGAATAATTTAAAGAGTCTTGTTTGTTGAAAGATTGGGCTGGTTTTTATATCAAATGTGAAAACATTTGTAGTCATACTCTGAGCCGTCTTGGTCCCTGTCTGGACTGTTGGGGAAAACTAAAAGCAAAGAGGAGGAAGTTCATTCAGGGGAAACTTTACAAACACTTCCTGGCTTTGAGCCAAGAGATTCAGAAGCAAAATCTAAATACTTTCACTTGTAACTTCCTTCAGGCTCACGCTGGAGCACGGCCAGGACTCACCATTCAACGACATTTCTGTTTTCATTATTCTTACTATTCAGGGCCATGTTTGTGTCTGATACGGAAGTGAAGGGGTCGGACCATATCTGAAGTCATTTCATTTCATGTTTTTGTTGGTTTAACCCCTTAACCCCACCTTATTTTACTTTATCCAGCTTTGACTTTACCCAAATCTTAAAAGTTGTCTTTGAATAAACGTCAACATAGAAGAAAAAAGGAGGACGTGAATGAGGATGAAACACAATTATAAAGCGTAACCAAATTCACAAAAAGCCAAAAAAAAAAAAAAAGCGACAGAAAAGTTATGGAGCAAACACAATGAAAGAAGCAACAAAAACACAAAAAAACAAAACAAAACATGAAAAACAATGTGGACAAAATGACGACAAACTGAGGAAAATGTTATATCAGTTTTTAGTCTTAGCTTTCAAATGAGGCGTTACACTGGCCTAGTGCTTCAGAACGTTTAGATTTGAGTAAAACTGGAGAAATGCACTTGTGAAGCGAGGAACATTATTATTATAGTAAAGGTTTCAATCATAGAATATAATAGAAAGTTTCTAATAGAGGTCGTGGGGATTGGTTTTTCTGAGCCGATGTGGATGAACTTCTAAACATGTCAGTGTTGAGCTGTTGACAGCAGGGGCGCTGTGTGAGAGGCATAGCCTGATTACAGGACATTCATGTTTAGTCGGTTCTTCAGAAGGAGCTCGTTCCAAAGTCTCTTTCTAATATTAGTTCTGAAATTAACACTAAAGTCTGAAACATGAAAATTAAAAAGATATGTCCTCGGTGAAATGTTACACTGTGTGCTTTAATATAAACAATCGTCTTCTTCATTGTAAAAAACATGGTGATCATTTGTTTGTGCCTTTTCACTGGTTGTTTATAAAGATGAAGCCCAGAACTGTTTGTGAAAATGGTTCGTTGGAATTCCTCTTAATTTGAAGTATAATAAAAAATTAAAACAATCCAAGACTGTTGGTTGTTGTTGACTTTCTACCTTTAATATAATTACTGGAGAACATTTGCCCTTCTGTGTGAGACGCTGACAGTGTCAAACAAAAGTAAAGAGGAGGAAGTTCCTTCAGGGGAGTTTTATTATCACAGACGGTCGCTGAGTTCAAAGCCAAAGACTCAAAAACAAACGTAAAGCATTCAGTTTCCTTGGCTCACGGCGACTCACATTACAGACAGTTATATTATCATTATTTGCGCTTGCACCAATCCTGTCGATTAGCATCTTACTTTACTACTTACTTCTAAGGCATAACTGTGTAGTAACTGGTGTTTTGCCTGTGATTTATGTGTATCGGCTCAAATCGACTGAAAACTCATTTCGATGCCATTTTCTTACACATTTTTATCCTATTTTTGTAAACTTAAATATTGAGTAACTTGATATCTGAGAAGAAACTAACAGAGACGTCCTGCTGTTGATTTCAAATGAAAGACACAATGAACACATGGGGCTAAAAACGTGTGGTCATTACTATAGTTGTAAAACATTTAATTTTGAATTATTGCTTGGGCAAATAAAGAACAAATACCATGTATGGATTTATGATTTTTATTTGTCGGTAGATAAGAAACAGAGATACATTCCTTAAAGTTTTCTGTTATCAAACAAAACGTTTTCACATTCAGAAATTGGTTAAACAAAGCTCTTAATCCGATCACCATAACAAGTATTAAACATTGTGGATACAATTAAGAAGGAAATTAAGTTAATGAAGCATGATTGTCCATCACTATATTTTAAAACCTCACGATATAAACCCTGTTAATGATGCACATGTAATTATAATTACTTAATTACTGATCATGAGAAATTGACTTGTCTAAAGATATAATGTTGAACAGAAACAGCAGGATTTGAACACAAAATGTCATTTTTGAATTGTGCTCTACTGATGCCTGTGATCTTTTCCAAAGTGTTGGTTTTGTGTCTATCCTTGTGTGCCTTTTTCCAGAAGAACCTCCCCCCAACTGCCATGTACTCTGCTCTTCATGCCATTCAATGATTCCACCCTGGCGTTTTCCAGCCTGGTTTGGCGTCAGATTTTCCCCCCTCGATGAGCATGTCGATGTAATCTGGAGTGGACAGAGGGTGCACGTCAGGCATTCCCTTCAGCGTTTCAAACTGGCGGATCCATCGTAGTCCTTCACTTCAACTTGTACTTCTTGATATTCGTTTCAAGTTGATCATTATTAGTTCAACTTGTAACTCTTTGCTTCCAGTGGCTTTGCTCATATTTTGCCTTCAATCTGTAAGTGTTTGTTCTTTGTCACCAGCTTGTACTCCATTTGTATTCTGATTTAAAAGCACACTCCAGATGCACTTTCGCTGGACACACAGTCCAATATCCATTCTCATGACTACTACAATGTGAATCATTGCACGAGCAACAGTCATCAATGACATGTGTAACTGCACTGCTGACAGTTGGTGATATTAAAAGGTTTTTCCTTCAAATCTAAGTCTCAGGACGGACTTCTTATTTCAAAACTCTTGCCGTTCCTGCACTCAGCCTCATGTGTCCTGAGTTTTCTGAGCCTTTTATCTCCTCCAGTTTAGACTACAACCCTGAGCCGTCGTTGCAGATCTCCAGCATGTTTTCCTCTCACTCAGCACCTCTTTGAGTCAGTGTTCAGCTTTAGTGGCATTTTATTCAAAGCTCAGAAAAAAAACCTCTCATACTTTGCAGCCCATGGCCCAAAACATTCACAAAACTTCAATATTCTCCTCATTGTAGATGATCTCATGCGAACCAGTATATCGCATGCAGGACTGAAGTGCCAGAGGAAACTCCTTTTTCTTCAGGAACATGACTCCTGATGCAGTGTGCATGGCCGCTCCCCAGAACCGGGGCACACATCTGCAAACGTCACCAGGACTCGGATGTTTTCTGCTATTGTCTTTACCAAAGATGGACAGCACTGAGTCAAACATGTATTTCTGTGAGGGGTTATCCAAACCTCTAACTAATAAAAACACACTGCCGTCCAGTCAAAGACCCCATTTTTAGACGTGAAGAGGCTTTTCTGATCTTTCTGTGATCTGCTTTTCTCTCGCTATCCCCCCAAACCCGGTTAGTGTCGTGATGGTGAGAGGGATAGTCGATCTGGAAGCCATCTTGGTGTCAGCTTTGTAAACGTGACCTCAGACTTCGACCTCTCATCTTCTGACTACATTAAGCGGTATATCGTCCTCCCAGTTGGACGCCTTAAGACGTAGTTGATCAATTCCTACGATCTGAGATGTGGATTTTCAGCTCCTATTGCCCCCAGACCATTATGGTGCGGTTGTTTTTGGAAATCGTTTGCAAACTAAATGTCACAGCCTGAGAGTAAAATCTGTCTTCCTCCAGAGGAAACCGTGATAAACTGGGACTCCTGCTGCTGGATTTGAGGAGAAACTTTGTCTTTGACTTCATCAGGCAGACGTTGGGCAGACTTGGGTGCTCCTCTCGTTACTGCTCTGTAAAGATGCTTGTGATTTTAATAGGCAACCAGTTAAGTGCTGGCTGTCCAGCAAAAAGGAAAAATGATACGAATATGATACGAAAAACTCTCCACATTGTGGATAGAAGTAGCGACAATAGCTGAACCAAAAAGGCTGGTTCTTCTTGTTGAATTGCAGTCCAAATCTGAAACAAAACAACAACAGATTATTTACGTGACATATACTATTTGCTATGTCTCAAAAAGAGACTCACACAGGGTCTTATAAACTGTAATGCTAAATGTGCGATTTGTGATAGGGCGAGAGTTCGCATATTGGGTCAACAAATGTATGGTTTGCCTGTGCAACTCACCTCGGGCCATACGTGGTGTATCGTTGCATGAAGCTTGAATCTAATGTGCCAAACATCTTATTTCACTCTTGCCGACTGGGTGAAATTTTGGACGTTAACAAGGAATTACTGATTATATAAATGGAATAAAATGGTTAAATCCAGACCGTTTGCAGCACATTTAAAAACTACAGGCTCAGATAAGGTGATAAAATATGGAAATAACACAGACACTTTTTGTCTGTTGTATTTAATAAGCATATTACTTGGCATTAAAAAAATAGTTTGTAAGGAATTATACTGCAAGAACCCCAATATTGCAGATTGCGAAAGAAAGACCCAACCATCCAAATCTTGAAAATTTATTTATTTAATATGACATACCAACAAACATTGGAGGGCCAGATGGCATTTTTTTAAAAGTGCTTATAGCACATGTGCTAATTTTAAACACCTGTCCATAGGAGGCTTTAAGGTTACAATAGAAAACCACATATTATATATCAATACAAATCCTCACATTACCAATGGCCGCTGGCTGCTTCTGCTTGATGTGACAATGAATCTCTCT